>JAIXHY010000006.1:1554554-1666071 GCA_020449905.1 Globodera pallida | reverse complement strand
TAAATTCGAAAAATAAATCCGAAATAAAAAACCAAAAACCAAAAAATTCTGAACTCTTTAAATCTGAAATAAATATAAATCAAATAACCCAAAAAATCCCTGATTTTTAGAAATAATTTTTTATAAGAATTTTAAATATTTTAAGTAATTAAATAATTTAAAATCACTTAATTTTGAATAAATTTATAAATTATAAAATATTTAGCTAATTAAAATATTCAAATAAAGTGAAAACTTTAAATCAGTCTAGAATATGAACCTTCCCTCATTTTTTACATTTCCACCATTTACCAAAACATTATAACCAAATTGTAACTCATTCAAAAATACCATCTTTAATTATATAAAATCTGAAATAAATACTCAAATTCTAAAATCAAATACTAAAAATCTAATTGCCAAAAAACCCTTAATTTCCGTAATTTTAAATTTTGATACGAAATTTTGAATAACCATGATGCATAGCTCATAAGCATTAACGGATGCAATACAGACTACATATATCAATGTTTTAATTTAAATATTTACAATTGCTCGTATAAATATAATTAATTAACAAAATTTAAAGTTTATTTAATATTTAAATATTTTGACTTAATAAAATTAGATCAAAATTTTAAAAATAATTTTAAATGACAGATTGTTGAATAAATAATTATATATTTAAGTTTTTAATCAACAAATTTATTTAAATTATTTTTAAATTAAATATAAAAATTTTATAATAAACTAAATTTGTAAAGTGAATAAATAGGTTCATTATCAGTAAACCGAGTATTTTATAAATTTCATAGATAGAAAATTTCGCTTAATCACTAATCATTAGACGGTTGGATATAACATTGTATATATAATTAAATTTTTATAAAATTCTTAATTAAAATTGGTAATACAATAATTATAAATATAAATATAAATTAAATTGTAATCAAATCAAGAATAAATTAAAAATAAGATTTAAATAATTAACTTATTTAGTTTTTTAATAAATTAAATTTAAGAATAATTATTTTTATAATGTTAATAATAACTATTTTTAAAATTATTATTAATGTTTAATTATTTAATTAATTATATTTGTAAATTAAATAAATTATAAATATTAATAAATAATCATAATAATAATTTAAATTTTTTACATATTATATGATAATACAATTTCTTAATATATTAAAATTATTTTTTATTAAATTTATGTCTTTAATACAATTTTACTAATAGATGTGATTATATGTTTTTTCGTCAAATTAAGCTTATTTTAGTTTGATTTCAAATTCATTGCTGAAAGTAGAAGTAGATTTTTTCATTATATCAAATGTTATTCGTGACAACGGGTTTAACTAATATTATTTTTATAAAAATTTTTAATGATTATAAACAATATTAAAATTTATTAATTTTTTACACTCAAAAAAAAAAATTAATGTCACTATCGAATAATTTTATATGTTAACGATAAAATAAAATTTTAAATTATTTCAAGTCAAAATTTTGCAAAAATGAAGAATATCAAATTTAATTGAAATTATTTAATAAATTTACTCATAAACAATAAAAACATTTAAACTTATGAAAAATTAAATTAAATTAATTTTTATTCATAAACAAAATTTTCCTGAGTTAATTTATTATCGATTTACATTCAGTTANAAAAATAATTTTATATTAAAAATTATTTCGTTCCTTGAAATCATAATATCAAATTACTAATATAGTGTCGATTCCAGCCAGATTTAATGACTGAAATTTAATAATGTATTTATACATATTTGACACTTGAAAAACATATTTCGAAAAAAAATTTTTTAAAGAACGTTGTAATCAAATGTATGGCTTCATGAATCATTTAAATTTTAAAATCTGTTTAAAGTTTGCAATTATTAATATTCTAAAATTTATTAGATTAAATTTTAATATTTATACTAATAAATCAAATTAATTATTGACATTTTAATCTCTTATTTAAATCATTTTATATTTAGTTATTAATATGTATTATTAATAAAATTTTTTTAAAATAAATTAAATAAAAAAAATATGAATATATAATAGTTGCTGTATATATATTTATTATAACTTAAGAGATAAATATGATAATTTTAAGATTCAGATAATTAATCAACACCTAATTTTCAGCAACTAAATTTTAAAAAATTATTAAAGGTAATTTAAAAAATATTTTGATATGATAAATTTAATAATTTTCATACAAATAGTTATTATAGAAAATAATTAATTTGTTAATTCTTATTATTTGAATTTATTTGATAATAATGGTAATTTATTTTTTTTTGTTTATTAATTAGTAAGTTTAATATTTTGTATACTTGAATTTATTTTGTTTGATTAATATAATTTTGGAAAACTTCGTTTATGAATTGCCATGCTTTTTTTTTGTGTTTATTAATGTTCATATTGAGAATAAAATTGATGAAAATACATTATTTTTTAATTTATTAAAATTTAATAATATAATTTATGACTATTAATAAAAATTGTTTATTCTATTAAAACCATACTTTTTGTATTACCAATTTTTAATTATGAAATTTGTTCAATTGCTTGAAATTTATATTTATAAAATTAAATTCTATTTATCAATTGTATGATTTTTATGTTCTGTTATAATGATATAAATTAAAATTAACTATATATAAATTATTTTAAAATTTTAATTAATTATCTTAATAAATATAATTTTTTATATATTTTAATTTAAAAAGTTTTTTTGTAAATTTGATTTAATATTCTTTTATTTTTGCATAAATTATTTGTAAATTTAATTAAACTATAACATTTGATATTAATAAAACGTAAATTATAATTAATTAAAATAAAACCATATTAATATGTTATTTTTAAATTAATTTTTAACCAAGATTAGTAGTCTTTTATATATAAATTTATAATTAGTATTTTTTTTACAAGTTTATAAATTTACTATTTTAAAAAATATTACTATTTTATTAAATAATAATATTTAATAAAAAGTACATTGATTTTGTTTATATTATTACTATAATAATTTTTATTATTTTACATTAATTTTATTTGTGCTGTTACTCTTCAACATTAAAATTTTGAAATATTTCATTTTTTGCTTTTGTAGGTATATGCAATATTCTATTTAAGAAATATTAATTGATTACTTAAAGTTAAACAACATTTATCTTTGTATTAAATCAAATATTTATAATTTTTATTATTAATATTGTGATTTTTTTTTTTATATATTAATATTTTAAATTTGTATAAATAATTTCACTACATTTTTATTTAAGTTTTGTTATAATTATATACATTTTTGTCATTTTATTTTAATTGTCAATTAATATATTTTTATATAACTCATATATTAATTGGGTTTTAAAAATTTATTGATGTAGTTAAGCGTTTATCGTATGTAAAAATCTAAATTACTTAAATAGTATTCAAACCTTTATGTTCATCTAATTATTATTTATCTAACCACAGTAAATTCGTGAGTCCATAGAATTTATCGTTAAAATATTTGTTATAATTTTTTAAAATAATTTTAAATGATTTAGTCTAATAAATTTTAATAATTTTTTAATATATTAGTATATATTAAATATTTAATTTAAATTTTTTTAAATATATGTCTAAAAAAAATTTGAATTCTTAAAAATATATTTAATATTTTTTATTAATTAAATGTAATTAAAAATTAAAAAGAAATTTGAGCATATATAAAGTTTTTAATATGTCTTTCTAAATAATAACTATATTAAAATTTTATTATAGAAAAATATTATATTTTTAAAATTTTTATATTCAAATTTATTTTACAATTTGTCAATATTTGTAAAAAAATTATAATTATTGTTATTTAGATATATTTTAAAAACTTTTATATTTATTAAATTTTATTTTATTATTTAAATTTTACAAAATAACTTAAATTTTGACAAAAATGAAAATTTTAAAATGCTTTGATTAAAATTAATTTTAAAAAATTTTTTTAATTACTTAAAAATCATAACTTGTTTTTTAATAAATATATGGAATAGTATTTTAATAAACTTATTATATTCTTAATAAAAGCTATAAAATATTATTTAATCTAAATAAAAAAATAAATTATTTTTATAATTTATATTTATGTTAAATTGCATCAGAAACTAATCTGTGTTTCCACAAAATTTTTTGCAAATTATTTAATATAAAAAATTAAAAATCTTCAACAAATTTAAATTTACGGACAAAATATCAAAAATTATGAATTATGTTTGTTAAATTTGTAAAAATTGCAAATCATTAAAATTATAATTTACTAAATGTTTCAAAAAATGCTATTGAATAAAATTAATTAAATTAAAAAAATTATAAAAATAAAAGTTTTTAATTATAATAGTTATCATATTAATTTTAAACTCTAAAAAACAATTTTTTTTAATACAAAAATCGTATGGGAACATTAAATCGTGATGCCGGCATGGATTCCGAATTTTGTATTCAATATCAAAGACAAGCTCTTAACAAGAAGTCGAATTGGAAAATGCTATATTTAATTGTAATATTACTCATTCATATATAATATTTAAAAAACGCTTAAAATTATTCAGTCAAAATGCTAGTGCTAATTAAAAAAATAATAAAAAAATTTACACAATTCAACATTTTCATCATAATTTTATTGCAGTGTATAAAAATCAAAATGAAAGCAAAGAAATTCAAATTTTTTAGCAAAATAAAAACGTATAAACAACAAACATACAAAATATGTTTATTTGTAGCCGCTTAATGAGTTTTAGAATCAAAATAAATCTAAATGCATGAAATATTTAACTTTGGTTTGATAACTAAAAACTTCCAAGGCAACAAGTCCGTATAAAAAAATGTACTTATTTTGAAGAAAGAATCTTAGAAGAAAGTGGACGCTTCACCATGGTTAGAGGGATTCGCCAGAAAACTGAAGGGGCTTTCGCCGCGGGAAAAAGTACGGCTGATGCTTATGAACAAAAACTTAAATATTATGAATAAAGAATTAAAATTTATGGCTAATAAAAAATTGTAATACACAAATAATACAAATTCAAATTAATTTCTAGTATCGTTTTAGTAATATAAACTAAACCAAACATAGGTAAATTCAAAACATAATTTTTTAAATAAATTAGCATTTATAATATAATTATTCAACACCAATTATTATCAGGCATTATATCTTGATAATTGATTACCGATTATAAAATTTCTCATTTAGAGCTTTCGAATAGCCCGTGTTTGTTTAATAACAAAATTTTAAATTTATTTAAATAACAAAATCTGTATAATATCTCGTCTTTTAGACACCGATTACTATATGGCACAATATTTCTGTAATGGGTGCTAATATTATTTTCTTTTTGTTTATGTTTAAGAGAATACAATTTTATTTCTCATAAAACAGATTTTGTAGACTGTTACTAATGTACATCATTGAGTACTTAAATTTTTTTTATGCATTATAATGTATATATTTAGTTATTGTTATACATTTACAATAAATGTTATAAAATTTTTGTATATATTTTAAATCTAATTTAATTCATGTATAGCAATGGCTTGTTTTATCTTTTTAAATTAAACGCTGTAGTTTACCATTTATTATTTTCACTATCTATTTCATTTGATTAAAAATTTTTATGATCTTAAGAGTTAGAGATAGATTAGTTGGGCTTCTTTCTGCTGAGCATTTGCCTAATAACTTCTGTCCGTAAATAACATTATATAAATTTAATATTCTTTGATCACAATATTATTTTACTTTTTTTTGTACAACGCATTTCTTTGCCGACAGAATTCAATAATACTGTTCATTTCGTCATATTATTTGACTTGTTACAGTTTTCAAATTTAATTTTAAACGTTTAAAAAAAGTATTAAATTCATAATTTATTTTTATTATGTTTTTTTGACATATTTAGAGCAAAGTTAATTATTTGTGTTAGATATTTGCATGAATTTTCTCAATTTATCACACAATGCTTGGTATTCCGTCTATACACTCAGTGCTTTCGTGGACAGCTAAAATTGCTCAAGTGATGATGGTTTTATTTACATTAACAAAATCCAAAATCGGCCCGCGTCCTATTGAAACCAGAGCATAATGACCAATTGCTTTATATGCGTCATAAGTTTGGTATTTTATTTCTTATTTTTAGGATTTATCCGCTGCCCGGACGGACCAAATAATACCATTCCTTTCCAAGGATAATATGATAAAGATTGTTCAAATATTAGTAATAAATTAAATTAGATAATCTTAAAGGTTGTAAATACTTTTAGAATGCAAAATGAATTGTGCGCTTTAAATTGTATAAATTTTGCTTCTATAAACTGAGTTTTTTAAATTTTTTTAAATCGACTTATAACGTGATGCCATCTTTTCTTAATTTTACGTAATTTGAAAGAGTAATGGTGACAAAATTTTGCGTATTTTAAAGTAAAACTTTTTTAATATATATATATAGAGATNTTATAAACAGTGTAATCTATGTTTGGTATTTTTAATTTAATGGCATAGCAACTTTATGTTAGCATTTTACAAATTATAATTAATAAATAATTGACTGCAGAATCCCTCAAACTTTTTCAATTTGTTTATAATATTATTTAATATTAATATCAATAACTATCATCTATGTAAAGAATACAACATTTCAAATTCATGTTCCTATCTGTATGTTTAAAATAAAAAGCCAAAAAAAAATGTTTATTTCTATTTTACCTTAATCTTTAATAAAAGGAGTTACATTACCAAAATATTTAATAAATTGTCGGTTTTTAAAATTAATATGATTGTTTATTCACAAGATGATCGCAGTGGAGGTTGATCCTGCGACTTTGGATTGTGTTTAAGTCGTAATTCCTTATTATTCGTTAACTCGAAGATTTNTTGCATTTATTCATAAATATTTACAAAAATCTATTTAAATATCAAAAAAATTCCAATAGAGTTGAAAACAAACAACCATCGGTAAATTTGTGCTCTTAAATTTCATTTAACTTAGACCTTTCACTGCATAAAGTCGTTTCCAATTCAAATAACAAAATAATGAAAAAAGCTATACGATATTAAATAATTTTTATTGGAGTTAAACAAAACATATCAATGGTAAAAAACAACCGTAGGACCGACCAAAGTTCTTTTAAAATACAATAAAATATTTAAAAAATAAAGTAAAGATTTTATAGTAAAATTTTGGAGTTTAAAATTATATCGGATTATGAAATCGAAGACTTAAGATAAGATATATTTCATTCAAAGTGCAATTCCCAAGAAACAAAGATAGAAAAATCAAATGTTCATTTAATAACCCCGGTGCCAGCGTCAGTGGCTGGATTGGTTCACAAATCGGGTGAAATAAAAAAAAATTGGTTCCCTTGTTTTTTTCTGAGCAATAAATTGAATTCTGACCACCGATCAGCAGAACAATTATTGATATATAAATTATTTTAAAGATAAATAATTTAGCGAAACTAAAAGGCCTATATTGTGACGAACTCAATTACTTGTATTGAATGCTAAATTAAATACATTAAAAATTTTAAAATTTAGTAAGTGATGAAGGAAATTATTCGTTCAATTACATAAATTACATAAACAAACAAAATAAAAGAATTAATAACTAATTACTTGCGTTTCGTGATCCCGGAAATGTGAAAAAACGTTGACTGCTAAATGCGATGCAAGATAACTCAAACTGAACAACGAGAACAATATTTTGTACTTTGGTCACTCCTCTAACGCTAAACTATATTTTTGGATTAAAATTTATAAACATAATTTAATAAGCTTTTACAAAATAATAAAATACAAATAAACAATTCGGCGTTTTGAACTTTTTGTTGAAGAAAAATACCATCCGAACAATAAGTTAAAGCAATGATATTTTATTTGTTCATTTAAAAATGTTAATCAAAATCATAAATATTCTAAAAGAGAGTCATTGTTTATTAAAATGCAGAAAATCGTATTGCTTAAAGAAATTATTGTCTGAAATAAAGTGGTGTCTTGTAAGTAATTGAAAATGCATAATTAAATACCAAAAAGCTGGCTTCGTTCGTGTACATAATTTGTTCGTTTTTGATTGACAGGAAGCGGCCATAAAAAGTCATTTTAAAATTAAATATAAAGATGCGTGAAAGCAATTGAATGGAACAGATTTGAGCTGTTGTTAAATACCAATATGCTTTTATTACATAATATTTTTTTTTTAATACTTTAAATTTTACTAAAAAAACATGTTTATATAGAAAAAAAAATTATTCTAACACAAAATATTTATCCAAAAATATATTTGTTTTTGCGCGAGTGCCTTGATTCCTAGACAAGTTTATACGGTTTACGACGCACGACTCAAGGACCCAAGGGCAAATTTTAAATCACATTCAAAATTCGCAACTGCTTCAATCGGAAGGGCTTATTTAAATCAAAATTAAATGCCTAAATACCTATAATATTAACTAAAATGATTAATCGATTCTTGAAGACAAACAAACCAATAAATTGGAAAATAACGTTGAAACTATTTACTTTTTGACTCTGCAATTGTTTAAAATAAAAACAGCTACTATTACAAAAGATAAATTTAAAATTATTTGCTAAAATTGGTTGAAAATAATTGGCACTTGTGATGCAACTACCGACCAGTTCAATTATATATTCAAATCTAACAATAATGATTCGCAGTTGCATGCCAAAAATGCCAAAATAGGCTCAAAAATGCATATACTTTATTTATTTTTTCAAGATGTAAATAGGCACATAAACTCCAATAGGAAAAGGCAGATGGGCTCAAAATGGCTTGTTTTTCACACATATTGAAAAATTGATTTCATTTCAAGAATAAATAACAAAATACAAAATCAAAGATAATACAATTAATTTCAAAAAACAAAGAAGAATACACTTTTTATAAATGTTATTAAACTTGCAATATTATGATTTATTAAAGTAAATATACTTGTTTTGTTTTTAACAAATACCTTTGGTTATTAAGCAAGGATTAAAAAATTGTGTAATTTGTAAAATTATCCTTAAAAATTGTTGAAATTCAAATTTTTGTAAAATTGTATGGGTACTTTTTAATTATAATCGATGTAGCCTTTTTTACAACACAATTGCAAAATATTTAAATTTTGCGTGATTAAAAAATTCTTTTAAAAATATCTCTATTTTATAGCTTACTAATGATTTGCTTACAATATTTCGAGTTTTTTATCCATGACGTTTGGCGCTCTTTTTTTGAAACGGCACTTCTGCGTCTGCCAACGGGCATTCAGCTTAAAAGTAGTCCTTTGTATTTAAAAATTGTATATTGTTGGAATCTATTTATAGACTTTATGTGAACTCGATAAAAGCCGAATTTTACCGATCAAAAAAATATATTTTTAATTCCAATCAATTACAAGTCTTTAATCTTTAAAATATTTTCCATCTTTTGTTTTGCCATATTATTAGCCCATTAATTATTAACTTGTTACAATGATTTGTTTTGCAATTAAATTTGCTTTAATGATTTTTTTATTTATTTGATTCTAATTAATTATTCAAATATTTAAATACATTTCATGCCTATCTTGTAGAGCACCCCCTCGATTTACTCTTGAAAATTTTCGGCTTTTTTTGCCCACCCACACAGTAAAGGGTCGAAAAATGCAATTTAAATTATTGCATATTTTCTTGAAAACCCACTGCGCAGGGACTTTAAAAAAAAATCATATCTCGGCTCAAAGTTGGCAAAACTCTAAGATTTTGGCAGCAAAAAGTTAGAAAACACGGAGATTTTGAAAATATGTATCAATACCTAGCTTCAAAAATTTTGTAAATTTAAACGAATTAGTGGCGATGGTCGGCCCCCGCTCACTCCTTTTTTTAAAAAAGAATTTTTTTATCAAAATTGGGAAAAAGGTGTTTCTTAGGGTATTCGGGAGCGTCGAAGTCATACTTCTGTTTTGGCCGATTCGAACTGCGGACAAGATATTGCAATAAATCGGTTTTGAAAAAATTGAATTGTTTAAAAATTTGAATTTAGTCAATTCAATGTTTTTTTAAACTCGTTTTTATTTTTAAGGTTAAAGAATTTATTTTATTAAAAAAAATAATAAGGCCAATCATCGTAAATACTCATTTAGTAAAAAATAAAACATTTTGTCAAAATTTTCTTAACTTATCACAATTTACGTCGAGGTCCCGGATGTTTAAGCCGGACAGCGACACTTCAACAACCCATGGAACCGCCGGCCCTTGCTCCGCGCGCGCCTTAAATTAAAAAATGAATACATAGAATTTATGTTTTATCAGCAAGCTTAGCGCCTGCGGCTAACAATTTGTGCCGAGAGCTTACTTTTAATTCAAACAACTAATTATTTAAAATTTTATAAATTTCATCAAATTTGATAAGAATATAAACTTCGATATTAATCTTTTTCAAATTTATGGACGTCAATAAGCCCAAGTGCAATTTTTTTTAAATTTGATTTCCTGCCCAGGGAAGAACTGCCATCGCATCACTTCGTGTCTTCAGCATCACGTATAAAGAAGCAATACAATAATGAATGCGCTAGTCTACAGAAATGGTGTGACCAATGACACCTTTTTTTTAATAAAACTATATTTAGTTATGATTTTTGTTTTAATGTTTTTAAATAAAAATTTTTATATTTAAATGAAACAAATTTTATTCAATAATAATAGTTGCATTTTGAAAAGAAGTGAGCAGTTATATGAAAGTTTTATACCACTTTTAGCATTGTACAATTTTTGTAAATGTTAAGATTGTTATTTTGATTAAATTGCTTTAATAAATCATAATACTTTTTGCATAATTGTTTAAACATTAAACAATTTATAATTTTTGATTTTGATCAATTTACGTGTTTTTTAAATATATAAATAAAAATGACTTAAACGATTAATAATACTCTAACTACTCAATTATAATCAATATTTAATTATCGCGTACTTTTATGGCTTTTTGTTATTATTTGTTTTTTAGTTTTTAAAGAAAGTGCAAGCACATATCTTCGAATAACGTTCCGATTTTCGTAAAATTTCGGTTAAATTCGGTTATTCAAAATGCACATTGAAAATAAATAATAATAAAAACATAAATGAAGGTACTTTGTTTTTATTTTAATTAATGAAGTTGCGTGATATACTATGAGTAATTATGAAATGATGAATGATTTTCAATACTTTAATTCAACATAATTATTTAGGTTCTTCTAATTTTGTTACTCTATATTTCGTTTATTTTTTTATTTTTATCACAGCAACAATAAATTTATGGCAACATATTTGCCAAAAAATGACCAGTTTAATAAAATATAATTAAAATGCTGGATTAGATTAATGAGAATTAAAAAAGTTATATGTAATATATAAAATTCATTATAAATTTTTATTGTAAAAAGAATGCAAAAAAAACTTACAACCATAAACCATGTTTGTCTAAAAAATAAAGCTTTTCAAGATTTGCTGGTAATAAAATTAAATAAATTTAATAAAAAAATTTTAGAGTTATTTATTTGGTAAATCTTTCTTCATCCCATGTGGGAGTAGTAGTCTGATGTGAATTGACGCTGATACAACGGGCGTGGCAAAAATTAATTTTTTATAGCCTAAGCTGATATTATGTACATGTTTCATTAAACTTCTTTATTCGTTGAATGATTAAAGTGGTTATCCTTAATTTCAATTTTTATAATGATTTGTGCAAATTAAAGCTGCAAGCTTAGAGTGCCTTTATTATTTATCGATTTTTTAATTAGTTTTGAATTGTGTTTATACAGCATCTGCGTTGCCATTAGTGAATTATTTAATTGTTTAAGCTTCATATTTATTTGCCTTTGGAGAAATTTTCTAATCAGTTTGAATAATTTTTCCTTTAATTGTTAAAATTTGTTTATTATCCTGTTTTCTCTTAGTTTAATATTTCCTTTACTATTATATATTTTTAAACTTTATTTTAAATTTTGTATTTATCCGTAATACGCGTCATCAAATTAATTTACATTTATTTGTTCATTGAAGTCGAGTTTATGCAGGTAACTGCCGTTGAGCTATTCAAGAGTAACTGTCGTCGAACTGTTCATTTTATAATAAAATTTAATTAATTAAGTGTCTTCCTTGACATTTTTTTGCTGTTTTTTTTGGTTATTGAAAAGGTTAAAATGTTATAATTTTTAATCCAAATTTGAGCTATATTTATATCAGAAGTTATTTATTTCCAGTAATTTTCAAATTTAAATGAATGGTCTTTGATTTAATATTTCTTGGGTCCCTTTTTTTGTTATTCTTTATTAGAATTCATTGTATGCTTGTAATTGAATTCATTTGAGTTCTTTTAAAAATTTTTAAGAATATTACGAGATATCGATAAAACGCAAGGCTGCGAACAACACAAGACACCCCTTTTCCTTCAAAAATTTCAATTGTAATTTATTATATTTTGCATAAATTGCTCTATTATTTTATTTGTTTTAAAGCCTTTAATTATGATAAATTGTATTATTTATTGTCTTGTTAAATAATATTAGTTTAAGTAGAAGTTTGGCAAGCATTGCGTGAAAGTCGCCATGGGTTTTCATATTATAACACGCCTTTAATTTATTTGTAATTTAGTTTATGTATATGATAATTTTAATGATTTGCCCGTAGAGCCCGCATCCTCCTTCAATGATGAAACATACTATAAATAATGCAAATATTTTTGGTTTATTTTCAAAAATGTACTTAAACGTTTAATTGTTAAAATAAATTTGAAACAGTTTTCAGAGGCCCCGATGCTCATATTTGTCGGATGATCGAAATAAATTGTAAAATTGTCAATAAAATAAAATTCATACCAGTTAATAATAGCACGACCTAGTTTTATTTAACTCATTGAAATTGCAATGCAAGGCAAACACTACATGACAATTGTAGCCATGAAAATAAATATCTTTTTAAAGTAAATAAGCATGTATAAAATAAAAATTCCGTCAAAACAAAGATAAATATTAAATTTGCATATCACAATTAAATCATTATTAATTTTAAGAAAATCTAAAAGTCATTAGAATTAATAAATACATATGAAATGAATGATTTTTGATTTAAATACATTGTAATGCCGAACTGAAGAACTGAGATGAGGAAACAAAACAGCCTAGCATGAAAGTGCTTGCAGGCTGGTGATTTGGTATAATAAAATGCACAATAAAAAAGAATAAATAATCAAAACTAGAACTTTTAGTAAAAAAAATTAAATCACGTTTTATTTTTATAAGGATGAATATAAATAAAGGTGTAATTACGGAAGACTCACCATTAACACACGAAAATAATACAAATGAAAACGTGGAAGTCCAGTTAAAAACTTTTTACCACGTGCTCCGAACTTATAAGACAAAATTAAAGGTTCAAAAATACTGAAGCATGTAAAAATAATATGCTAAACTTCCGAGCTTAAAAATTAGGGAATTGTCTGACCGAAAGGTTGGACTTAAAAATTTAATTTCTCAAACGCAGAAAAGCTTCACGGCAATTATTTTTACTCATTTTTCGACATCACTTAGTATTTTTACCACAAATTTTACTTTTGAATAAATAGCATTAGAAAAAGAGAGAGACAGACGGTGAGAGTAATTTGGACATCAACGCACCCTATCAATCAATTGTTTTAGTTAGTTTTTTGAACATTTTATTTTTTGAATAATTTTTTTTATTCGTTTTAGTTCATTTTAAACTGATATACTTTTATTTTTATTTAAGCTGATATTAAATTATTTAAAACAATAATTTTTGCATCCACGGCTCGTCCGAGCTGTTTTGGTGGAAATGCAATGCTGACCGCCGCATTTCTAAACAGTTGTAGTAAATGAACAGATAGCTTTGTAACTGGAAGTTTGAAACTTTTGTTAAAATATTTTTAATTCAGATTAAGGCCATTTAATATTTTGTTGCTGTAAAATTCCGGATGAGCAACTCTTTACGACTTCTTCGTTGTACGAATTAAAGTGTTGTATTAGTTTATTTCTTAATTATTTTAAATTTTAAGCATCATGAAAAATATTCAATAAAATTTTGAAGAAATTATCGTCAATGGAAAGCATGTTGTTAAATTCCAAAATTAGAAAAATCATTTTAGTATATTCTAAAAATTATAACCAAAATATCTTAATAAAAGTTTCACTTATTAGGTTAATTGTTTATTGAAGGACTTTGTCTGGTTAATTCTTAATTATTTAAGATTTTAATCTAAAGCATTATATAATGCTAATAAGATATATTATGAAATTTTGCAAAAAAAATGGTATATTTTGTAAATTTTTGTTTTATAAATAAAGCTTTGTTTGGAAAGCAGTTGTTACTTTCACTTTGCCACTAGCGCTTCGCGACCACGACAGCATTATGATAACACCAGTTCGGGTCGACAATTACCCGCATCAAAAGGACTTGCACGCATCTCATCAATTGGTTTTAAAAATACTGTTTAAGAAATATCTTTGTATAAAATGTGCGGCGACTGAAGCGGCGTTGCCAAAAAATTTTGAGCAAATTAATGATTGTTAGATTGTCAATTTTAATAATAATGTGTTGTCATTACTAATACAAAATAAAAATTGAATTAAACATAATAAACCGTATTTATAAAATTTGCAAATAAAAACCAATTGCCTAAATTTATTAAATTATAACTAAACATAGAAAAAATAATGGAATTTTGGTAAATAATAAGCTTTTTGCTGGCTCCGAAGACGAAGAGATGGATCATCATAGTTTAATTGAGTGGTCAACATAGCCGTCAATAGAGATCTGCTCTGGTGCCCAAATTTGCTTCTGATTTAATTGGATTAAGTTTAATTGTGAATTAAATTAAAGCAAACAATCAAAAAATGAAAGCTGCGGCTAAATAATTATCACAATTAAATTCAGTGTTATAAATTAAACAATGTCCATTTTTAAAACATTTAAAAATAAACTTTAAAACAATCTTTAACAAAAAAATGAATATTTTGAAAACTGAATCAAATGTTTATTGTCAAAGAAAAAGATGGTGAAATTAAATCTTCAGTTGCAAAAAGTATAAATCAAATGTGCACTTTAGAAATGTCATTTTTTATTTCTTAATCGTTTGGAAATAATTTCAATAAAATACAAAATATTTTAAATTAATTAGAAATAATTCGCTCTTATGCTTAGTGCATTGGGATTCGTACACGTCCCAAAACGACGAATTCTTTGTGGTGAAAAGAATGGTTTCAACCATAAACCATATTTGTCTAAAAAATGAAGCTTGAATTTAGATTGGCTGGTAATTAAAATTAATAAATTTAATAAATTAATTTTGGAATAAACTTAAAACAAAAGTGCGTAATGGCGGTAAAAAAAAATATAAATTAACGAAAAGACAATGGGTAAATTAGTAATTTTTAAATAAAAATATAAATATATAAAAATATGTAAATCAAATAAACATTTAAAAATGGAATTAAATAATCATTTTAACAAACTGGTGCCACCAGGCTAACATTACAAAATACTTAATGCTGTCTACATGATTATTGCCCAATATAAAACTCGAATTTCAAATTTTCTAAAATTACATTTTTTGATACAAATATTTCTTATTAGTTTAAGCTGATTTAAAATATAAAAATGAGTCGAAGAAGTGATTTTAACATCTTTTACATTTGGTGTTTAACGGTTTTAATGTTTTTAAAATAAATATAAAATTTTATTTTATAAAATTTTATTAAAAATGAGTCTTAAGAAGTGTTACCAAAATTTTCAGCCTATTACAAGAAATTAAATGTCATTTTATTCAAAAAAAATTTTATTTTAATTCTTTGACGGAAACATAATCAATGTTATAAGCAAACTTACTATTCAAATTATATTATATAACTAAATTTTTTTAATACAAAAAAACACCATGTTCGCAAGCCAATTAAAATAGAAAACTTATCTATAAAATCCATTTTTGCTTAATTTGTGATAAATGTAAATCCTTAACTATATTAAAAGAGTCAATAAATTAAGAATACAAATTTTAATTGTACGAGGTGGAGTAGATTTTAATAAATACACAATAATTAGAATAGATGACAGGTACGACAGCAAAGAATGAACAACCTCAGATTTGCAGAAGCGCGACATCTTGTTCATAAGATCGATGCCAATCCCGTTGAAGTCTTCTGCGTTGGAGTTTCAGTGAAATGTTGCGACTTTCTCGCTTAAACTTTCGATTATTATTTAGTTTTAGTTTTTTTCATTAAGGTTTTTTTAATTAATATAATTTTTTAAATTATGGTTTTTAGTAAAGCTGTTTAATTCGTTCCATTGATATCGTAAGCTTTTTAAGTACTAAGATATTTCTTTTTTGTAAATATTTGATAATAGGAATATTATAATACACATCGCCGCTTTAGCCTATACATTGCAACTAGCAAAAGTTTGTTTTCTGTTTTTATTGGGCATCTGGGGATTTTTTCTAAAATAAGCCTTTAATATTCAATAAACCAGCAAAGTTATTTATTCTGATGATTAAATGAGATTTATTAAATGTATTTGCAATTAAATGTGACAATACAACGCTTACTTTGCTGTTAGCATTTGAATTTGTCAATTCAAGTCACTGTGTGATTAAGCTATTTTACGAATAACTAGTACATGTTTAAGACAAATTTTCCTCCCCCTTCCCCCGGAAACCCTTCAAAAAAAAATATCCGAAAATTTTGGCGAATAAACAGCTATGGCCTTGTACACAAAGCGCGTAATGGTTGCAAAATAAAAAAAATATTAAGTTAACAAATCTTGCAAAAATAAAGATTTGTATTCATACGTTGATACAAATCCAATGCTGTATATCTTAAAAAATTAGTAAAAAATAGATTTTTGTCATATGGAAATTTAAGAGTATTATTTTACTTTCAAAATCATGATCAGCGAATAATATTGTAGGCTAATTTCATTTATAAATGTATTTTAATTTCAATTATACTTTTACATCTGTAATAATAATTGCTTTTTTTTAATGTTTGCAAGCTATTTATATTATTAAAAATTCGTTCATGTTAAATTTCAGAGAATATTTATTAAATGCTTCGCTAATATTGATTTTGAATTTACTTTTTTACGTTTATTCAATCAATTATTTTTATTTTTTTCTGTGAAATGATATAATTGCATTTTTGATAGACATTTTATAAAATATTAACCAATTTAAAAACCAATTGCGATAAAAAAACAAAAATATGTTTTTTAATCTATTTTTAAATTAAAATGAAAAATAAACTATCATACAACAAAATTTAAACAAAAAAATTAAACCCAATATAAAAATAAGTATTGAACAAAAAAAACTAAATAAATATTCTCAAAATTAATCAGTTTGATATATGTTTTATTAGGTAAAAACCCAAAAATAATTCTATGCTAAACCTAAAAAATGTTAATTTCATAACTTAAAATTAAAAAATTAATTTTAACCGCAAATTTAAACCAGCAAGAGGAGAATATGCCACAAAAAATTGGACAATATTCGATTTCTTCTAAAATTGATTATGGAACTCTAATAGCATAATATATTCAGTTTAACGAGTGAGAAAGGGATTTTATTATTATTGTAATTATAAACAAAGATATTTATTCGTTGAGATATTCATTTAACAATAAAATAATCAGATCACAGCATAAACGCCGCTCAAATTATTCATAAAAAATTATTGAAAATAATTTATAGAATCAAAATAAGATTACTAAATACAGAGATGTTAAAACTAACAATTTCTTAATTTAAATAAATTGTAAAAATTTGGATAAAAAGTATTGAATTTACTGAATTAATCTTAAACCATAAGATTGTATATCTTATTCAAAGCCCAACAGTATTCGTTAAACATATAATTAAAAAATAATAATTGCGGACGGAATGATAAAACATTAAAAAAATTGCTTAAAAATTTGTATACAATTTAAATAAACTTATATATTAAAAGTGGCTCAAGCTGCCCGTTTCAAACTAACAATGGAGACGTTGATAATGTTTCATACATAAAAATATAAAACATACAAAAACACAAATTAGTAAAGCAAAAAAACAAATAAATATTGGACCAAAAAAAGGAAAAAAACAATAAAAAGATCAAAGGCAAAGGGCACCAATTACGCAAGCTCAAATTTTTAAGTGGCAAAACCGCGCAATATAATTACTCTCCTTGCTAACGTATACACGTGAAAAAGTAAAAATAATGCTTAAATATAATGATCATGAACTTTAAATACCGTACAAAAATAATAAAATAAAACAAATGAAATAAATTAAATCAAGAAACAACTTTAAACCAAATATCAAATCAAAAGTTCTATTTATTTACAATTAAACAGTTGATGCTAATATTTTATGTATTTTATAAAACATAAAAAGTTAAATAAAAAATTTAACAAATAAAAAAGCCCGGCCCGAAATCTTAATTTATAGAAAATCGATTTATAATAATGAAATCAAAATATTAAACTTAAACCATATTTAAAATTTATATTAACATAAACATTTAAAAAGCCATAAAAATCCTGAAATATTTAATATTGATTAAATTAATAATTTAGTCCATTAGTTTCTAATTAAAAGCTAGATAATTGAGAAAAACAATATGCAAAAACGATTTGAAAGTAATCACGAAAAAACTTAATATAGTAAAGATCAAAAAATTACCTATCATTATAAACAGGTAAGGAAGCAAAAAATTTTGAATGTAATCAATTATGAAAGTTGAAAGCCGTTAGAATTGAAAAACATAAAAATTAAATTTATAGACATCGTAATGCAGAACAACAAAGAAGAACCACATTACATCAACACGGAGCAATTGCACAAATGTATATTTATAATATAAACATTCAATTTATCTAAAAAATACAGAATAATCAAGCTTAAATTCAAAATACTGTTTATCAGTTTGTTCAGCAAAAAAACATATATTAAGGTGGAAATATCATTGCGCAAAAAGATCTAGATCGAAAACTCGATCTTAGGTATAACCAAAAAATTTAACTGAACAAAAAACGCACAGATTCCTGTGACCATTTATGACAAAAATAGAGAAGTTATGACAATTTTTACATTAATTACAAACCCAAATAAATCAAAGCTAAAAACAAAATGTTTATAATTAACGAAAAAAGATTTAAAAAAGGCATGAGCATACGCAGACTGCGGATGGAGTAAAAATAAATATATTTGTGATGTCATAATTACTTATAAACAACACTTTCCGAAAGGATAAATTGACTTGCCAAATGCAAACAAAATACAATTTGTTAAAATTAATAAACTTACTGTATGTTAAAAATACGATTCAAAAATTTAAATTTATTTTAAAATGTTATCAAAATAAAACGTATGCGAGAAGTTGCAAAATACTTTTCAGAAAATGTTTTAATTTAATAAAGTAGTTATAATAACTAAGATCAACACATAACTTGCTTCAAATATTGTCTAAACAAAAACTATAAAGTGCCACACGAAAAATACTCAAATTCAAAGATTGTTAAACAAATTAATGTCGTAAATTTTCAATTTTAAAATATTGAACAAGTTTACAAAGTGTAGAGCGTATCGGGAATTTTAGAAGGTAAATAATAAATAATTTATAAATCACATTGAAATAAAAAATGAGTACAACAACGTTTATTTTAAAAATGTTCACTTGCCTGACTATATGTATTTACGCAATGGTCTTTTTTAAAAGTTTAATCGCAGCAAACATAAATAAATAATTTGATTAAATCAAAAATCATAAAAATAAGGCTCTAAAATTAAAACATCGGGAGAAATATATCTACCCAATTAAATTTAAATAAAAATTTCAATAAATAATCTTAAAGATTAATTTAATTTTAGTATACACACACTTAGCAAGCGCATTCTCTGGGAGGCGGATTATGTGACGTTTACGGCGTAATTTCTGAATTAAATATAATTGAAATAAAAAAATTTTTTATTTTTAATTACAAACAAATATAATTTAAAATAAAAATACTAGAACATTTTATGTCAAAATATGGGGAAAAGGTTGACAATGTCTAAGGCAATAATAAAACAAATAGGCATTAAGCTTTGCTAAAATTAAACTAAGCCTAAATTTAAAAAATCATTGAAGGAACATTAAAATGGTGATTGGAAACAAAAATAAATAAAGTTATCGCCATACGCTCAGACGCCAATGGCACTGTTCAACTTTCACAGCTTCAACCGCTCAGTTGCAGCAGCAGCTTTCTCCCTTCTTTTTAAATGTTAAATAAAATAAAATAAAGATTTTAAGGCTGCACAGGCAAGGCCCTCCGCTTAATCGGCACAAATATGTATTTCATATTTGCTAACATAAAAAGCGTAAAACAAAGGAGGGTATTAGTTGCAGAAATGCACAACATAATTAAAATATTAAAATTTAAAAAAAATTATGACAAAAAATAATTACCTAACTTTTGTAATAAATAAAAAATACTATTATTTTAAAGCATCGATAGAAAGTTAGTGATAACTCAAATTCAAGAACAAATTAAATGAAAAAAACGATGTAGCTCGTAATTTTAAATTATTATTCTAATTATAATTATTTCGAATATTTTATATAAAGACAAACAAACAAATATAAATTTTTGAAATCAAAATAAATTTCTCTAAAAATAAATAACTTTTAAACTGTTTAAAAAAAAATATTCATTTTAAAAATAGTCACGACTTTTTGTGAAAATTATTTGACAAAAAATTGACATTAATTTTAAATTTTTTAAATAGAGAAACTAGGTATCTCAAAAAGTAAAAAATGTCCTAATTTTTTGCATTTTTAAAACTTTATTTCATTTAAAATCTCAAACTTTAAGTTGAGTTACCTATGCATTTTTTTAAAATTCTTCCAATTTTGCTGAGAAAAAATTGGGAATTTTCAACAATTGTTGAAGGCATCAATAATTTCTATTTTTTACCAAGGGTTTCCCAGAAAATGATTGGGTAACTCATAGAATCGAAAAATTTTCTTATTTAATAATAAATTTCTATTCTGGCATTGATTTTGCCAGAAAAAAATGGTCAAAATTGTCCAAATTTTGCCAAAAATTTGTGCAAAAATTGCAAATTTTGTTAATATTTTCTGAAAAAAAAAGGTTGGAAAATAAAGCCCCCCCTCTAATAGAACCCCCCTTTTTGAGGAGGTTGAAAAATAGAACCCCCGGGGGTTCTAAAAGAGGAAATACGGTAAATTACCTAATTGATTTGAAGCCAAAAAAATTACCTGGGGATAATTGATTTCAATTAAAACAAAAAATTAAAAGCAATTATTACAAATTTATTATAAAATTAAAAAGACCCAGTTTTGTACGCCGTCTCTCGTCACATCAAACCAAACCCCAGAGCTGATTTCATTTTATTTACATTAAATGTATAAAACTGAATACCTATAAAGAGAGAAAATGCGGTTAGGCGATTAATTGATGTATGTAAACAAAAAGCCAGAAAATCCAAATTGAGAATAAAATAATTGAAGTTTTTGTCCAGCCTAACTAAATAAAATTACTTCAACGTAGATAATCAACAATTATACTATAAACGAAAAACAACTTTCTAAAATAGGTAAAAAATTTAAATGTATTTGGATTGATTGCTGACCATAATTGAACAGGAATATTGTTTTAAGACAGAAGGTTTAATATATTCTAAACTTCATATTTTTGAAGTTTTTCAGTTCTGCTATTGTTTATATTAATTATTAATTTATTTATTAAAAGATTTTTAAATCTAAATTTTTTTAAATTATAATAAATAAAAATTATCAACTAAATCTTTATTTAATATTTTGGTAAAAATATAATTTGCTGTCCGATTTTTAAATTTTTAACCGAACACCTCTTAAAGCGTCATGAAGAATCCGTATATTTGATTGTGGTTGTTCGGGATGTATTGAAAAGTTAAGTGTACATTAAAAAAATTAAATTTTATTTAATATTTTGATTTTTTAATTTTATATGCTTGTGTATAAAAGTATAATTTGGTATCTTTTAGTTATAATTCCAGTAATTATTTAATCGATGCAAAGTAAACTAATATTTAAAATTTATTTATATTTTTTTATTAAAATTATTATAGATAAAACTAATTGAAATGTAATTAAATTTATTTTTAAATAGTATTAAAGCTTAGAGTTAAAAAAACTTTTATATTTATTCACATAGATGTAAAACATAGCATCTTTAAATTTTTGAAGATATTATTTTGAATTTTAGTTTAACGTTTTATTTCTGATGATTTATTTAATATTCAGTGTTCGAGATCACTGAATTGATTATGCCCTAGGGAAAGTTTTTCTTAAGTTGTTTATGATCGGGTTAAAAAGCCCCAAGCTCGGTCTCAGTCTTGTCGGCCACATCCGTAGGCATTTCAAATAAGAATCTAATAATTTAAAATCTTTTTTGTTTGCTAAATAAGGAATCTTTTTTAAATTCCTGAGTATTCTTGGCGCTATGTATTTAAGACAAAGCAAAACAATTATGTAGAAAATCTTATTTCATTAAACTATGCAAAACCTCGATTGGGTGCTCTTTCACATTGAAGCCCTTGGCGTTTCTCAATTGTTAATTTATATTGAGATCTTAGGCAGAGGAGATCCTTATTTCTAAGAATGTGTGCTGCTGCAGCCTTTTCCATTATTCATTATCTTATAAACATTTTATCATTTATTAAAAAAATTATCGTTTAATGATTATGATGGTTAGTTTTATTTATTTGTGAATTGAAATTTTAGTCAATTTGAATTAAATTAGTTAATTAAAATTCATTATTAAATTTTAAAAGAGTATTATGATAATGAAGAAACGTTGATGATAACTTTATTAGAGGGGCGATTGGCATGCGCCCCATTCATTTTAAGTGTATTGGTAGTAAATAATTTTTCTTTTTTTAATATTTTTTTTAAAAGCCGTGTGGGCTACAATCCTATTTTTTGTTGGAAGTTGAGTGATTTAGGTGAGCCCATTTGTTTTGTTTTACAAATATTTTAATTTCTTTGTGAGCCCAACCAGCAATATTATTTTTTAGTTAAAACATTTGAAGTAAAAATAATTTTATTTTTAAATTATGTAATTCCATGTACTTTGACGCTGCTTTTATTTACTACAGAAAAGAACTTAAATTTTAAATTTTTGTTACAAGACTTTAAAATCTAAATAAATTGGTTATGTTGTTTAAAGTTATTATTAGCTTGCTTTATGATTAGATATTTTTATTTTAATAATTTTTTCAAAGGTCCAATAACAATTGTGCACGTGCTATTGATATCGAACCTTGTGCTATAGCTAAAAAGTTATTTTGTTATTTAATACGATAAAAGTTAAAATGATAGAATAAATATTTACGTTTTAAATTATTAAATGGTTTGTTATCAGATAAAAAGTTTAAAATAGAATTTCTCTTTTTGTTATGTTTTTTAGTACATTACATTGCACTTGAGTTTTTCCAGTGCCATTCTTTATCCTTGCTTTTGGTCTCAATGATTGTTTAAGGGCTACTACACGTTTTTGTAGGAAAACTTTTAGTTCATTTCATCCTTAAAACAGGTTATTTATTCCCATACTATTTTGTGATATAAAATTTTCTCGTAGGCAGAAAACAAATCCCAAAAAAACCTCGGACTCATATAAAAAACAATTGTAATTAAAATATTGTGAGGAGAGATGAGACACGCGAAGAAATGGACCGTCCCAGCAAAAAAATTTTAAGTTGGCTACAAACCAAATTTAAAAAAATTTTAATCAATTCAGAAACCAATTAGAACAATAAACAGTCAAATAAAGATTTAATATATTTGTATTCATAAAAATAATACGATCATTTAGGTGGTGGGAATTCTCCACTAAACTAAACAGAATAAATTAAAAACTTTTGGTGAAGATATTAAGCACGACAGACGTTATTAAAAATATTTAAAACATTCATAAATTAACAAGAATACACTCAGAAAATCATAAATACAAGGATATTTAAAACTAGAAATTCGGTAGCGATGATACACGCAATCAAAATTCATAAAGAGGTTTTACGAACCCCAAAATTCATCATAAACACCTCGCAGCAACGAACTCTCATTCCTTTCAAAGAAAAAAGTCCTCCAGAAAACTGTGTCAATATATATAATTAAAAAAATAATAAAATGTAAAATTTATATTTTAAAATAAAAATTTTGTACAAAATAAAAAATAAAAGATAGGTAAAGTGGATAATCATGTAAATTTATTATAATTTAAAAATTAGCGTAGATTATTAATATGTTTATATTTAAAATAATATACATTTTAACAAATCTTTAATAAAATTTTATTATATTAATTGTGCTGCCAAAACCTACGTTTGCGCCTTGTGAATACGAGACAAATGGCTATGCAATGGTTTACTTGTGCGCATTAATGACACACAAAGTTTAATATAATAAATATAGACAAAAACAAATAATAATTCTGAAACATTTTAATTATTATGGTAAATATCAAATTTGAACACAATAAGTAGTTGATTTCACCATATAAAATATTGAGTTCTTTGGCTGACTTCTGCTGAATTGGATGCATTCTATACATAAAAATTCGGATTTATTAAAACAAACTTCAATAATCATTATTTTTATTGCGATTACAAATAGAAAAATATTGACATTACAATTATTAAGTTGATTAAAATTGAAATATGGAAATATACTTAAATAACAATATTATAATAAATTTCATCCAATCCCAGGTTTATTCGGTAGATATGGCGGTTGAATTCTTTTAATAATTTAAAATAATTAATTGATTTAGAGAATAAAAATAATATTCAGAGTTTATGTTTTGTATATATTAACAATATATCCATAAATTTAATTATTTTTTCTTCTTTTTACCTTTTGAGCCAGTAATTATGCACTTAGTAAAGAAGGCATAATTGTTAAAGTAGTTAAAACGGTCAACTTTAAATGAATCAATAACTCAGCTTAAATAATTAACGGCTAAAAATGATCAGTCGGAATAAACCAGGATTGCCAACAAAAAATTTTCAAAAACAGTACATTGGAACCAAAATAACAGATTTTGGGGCAAAAAAAAACAGCACAATTCACAAAATGTGCCAAAGTTAGTAAATATTATTTTTCGCATGAAATGTGCTGAAAATCGCCCCTTTTTTTGAAGTTTTAGGAATAGGAAGGGCCGACGGAGCCGATAAGCGCCACCTAAAATTTTTTTTTGATTTTCGACTCAATTTGCTAAAAAAATTGGTTCAAAAATGAGATTTATCCTGAAAATCAGTACAATGAATTTAGGTAAAAATGAACAAATTGTTATATTTTGGACATTTTTTAAAAAGAGAATGCGAAAAGCGCTTGAAAATTAACAAATTTGGCCATCTGTCTAAAAATTATTCAAACTTTAAACAAAAATTCTTCAAAAAGTCAAATAAAGGACAAAAAAGGACGTGTACCCCAAATAAGAATACATTTTATTTTTTAAAGATCTCGACTCTCAAAGCAATACAATCATTAAAAAATAAACCCATATAAATATTTAAAAGTGAAAAAATTGAATAGTATTAATTTTATACTAAATCTATACACAAGGATAGAAGGAAAATAAAATTAATATAATTAACACCAGAACGTTTCAATTTCAAAACTAAATCAAATAACTGTTGGCGTTATATTAAACCAGGGCTCGGATTCGTCAAGGACAGTCCTTGAAAATGGACCCTCAATCTTAAAAATTGAAAATGTCCTTATTTTCAAGACTGTCCTTGGAAAATGAAGATTTGGCTAATATCTCCGGATCGTATTTTTGAAATGAATGAACCCAAATAACCCGATAATTAATATGATATTCATATAACATAATAGTACTAAGGTTGGTAAATTTTTCAAAAACACAAATAAAAGCCTTGCTAAAAAGCAAAAAAGTTTGCGTCTTTATGGTAACAAAATATGGTCTTCGCGCAGACACTGCCATCTGACAATAAAAACATATTTGAATTATAACGTTTTATTGTTCAAGCAGGATGCTCAAAAAAATATTGCTTAAAACGACGTCAGTTCGATATCTCGCATAATACCTGCCAGAGACTTTTCTGAAGCACATCTGATTAAAGCCTGCAATGATAATACAAAACAATTTGGAGATCAAGAAGTACTCAAAAAATACGAAGAGTTTGCCAGAGAGAAATATTCCGCACGCTCGGGAACAGAGCTGATTGAAACTCAAATTTTTTTTCCGATGAAACAAAACGAAAAAATTATTTTTTTAAATTTACGAAACGAAAACGAAACGAAAAAAGTTAAATTTCATTTTACGAAACGAAACACGAAACGACCAAAAAGTCACGAAAAACACGAAACGAAACGAAACGAAATTTCGATCAGCTCTGCTCGGGAAGATGAAGAAGTTTGTCTCTGAAATCAAAAAATTAGCACACATTCACAACAAGTATTACTGAAAATTAAATTAGAAAAGTAAAGATGCTGTATATCTAAAAACCTTTGCAGTAAGCAAAAAACTGCCAAAAGCAATCATAAAAATTCACAAAGAAAATTTAAATAAACTGAATGTATTTCAAATCTAGTCGATCTACATAAATATGATTGCCAATCGTATCTCATCTGCTGCAAAGATACGAAAAATATTTTAATTTTGTTTAGTACCAATAAAAAATTAAGTTAAACATCGGAAGTGACTCAAAATACTTCAGCACTAACAATAAAATAGTTATACTTTAAAAGTAAATGCTAATTTTATCTAATGATTCAAATATGTAAAAATTTTATAATTAATAAATATTTTAGATATATTTGTAAATTCCAAGAAAAATTTAAAACATCAAACAAAAAAAATAAAAATTCAATACAACTCACTTAAATAAAAAGCTACAATGCTACACCTAAACTTGCAATCTACAAATAGAAAAATTCCGATCATATGATGTACGGGGTTTTTAGCAAGTACAAGTACTTCATTCATTGTCTTTTAAACAATAAATTTCATTTTTTATAAATATATAAAATCATGTAACAAATATTATATTAAAATAAGTCTAACTTTCGAAGTTTTAATATTAAAATCAAATATAAATTAAAAATGAAGCTAAATTGGCATTAACAATTAACCTAAAATCCCTATTATAAATTTTTGGTTATTTATTCTTTGTTTTGACTAAAAAAGGAATAACTTACTGCCTTTTCTATACGATCGCGATTTTGCTACTTTTATTTATTTGTGAATTTTCAGTTTATGCAATTTAAATAAAAGTCTGAATGATTAAAAATTATTAACATGGTGTACATTCAGTGGAGGTTGATTGGCGAGCCAGCCACTGATGTCTAGCGGGCGGGCCCGGCTCAGTCCGACGACACCGCCTTTATCTATTTATTAAATATTTTGCAGTTTATTATTAAAACTTAAATAGACATTTCTGTTGCATTCAAAGAAAATCGATGCACTTGATATTTAGTTTTTTATGTTTAAATCAAATTTAGATTGAAGTTCACTCGGAAAACTTATAAATTTTTATTTAGATTATTGTGCTATAAATTTGTTTACATTTTACACTAATATATCCATGGCTAAGCCTTTCTGAAGAATATCCCCGCTCGGCCTCGCAATTTTTAAGAAAAATAAGAATTGAATTCACGCCCACCAATTAAATATTTTTTTAATTATAACATTTTATATTTATGTGAATTAAATTGGATATTGACGCGACGGAAAAATGGTTTATTGGGCACCGGTGACAAGTATGTATACGTTGGATCATTGCCAATCAAAAAAACGATACTAATGATTTTATGTATTATTTTTTATAATTTATTTTGATTGATTTTTTTTTTTTTAACGATAAGATGAATGATCTGTTCCCACTAATAAATTTGTTTGGTTAGTTGAACCGTGGCAGGAGTTAATTTTACTTTCTCGTTCGTGTTGTTTTATTACTTGGATTTCAATTTAGATCGCCATAAACGCGCTACTTTTGAAATTGTGTGAAGTTATTTAGTTTTCCAAATGTACATAAATTTAAATTCTCTTTTATTACATTTGCAGTAAAATTTATTTTGTATCAATTCTTGTGTAATCAAATTAGTTTTTAAATTATTGCTTTTTTTTATTAAACAATTTAATTTTTATGGTTAAAGCTTTTATTTACACGCCCCTCGGTTTTCGGCTTTGGTTTTAGTTTCGGTTCGGTTAACCGACCGTAAAAAACCCAATTAATAAATTGCCACCCTAAAAACGGTCAAAAAAAGTAGTTCTTTTCAAAAATCATTACCCACATAAGCACAGGCACTTATTAAGGAATTCCTCTAAATTATAAGGCAATTTTAATGCAAAAATAATAAAGCCACCGAACTTGCGAAGAAATCGGAAAACGCCAGCACAAAGCTCGATATCAACCCAACTGGTTGGAATATATTGAATTTATAATCATTAAACCAAATTTAATGGAAACACATTAAAAATTTTACAAACAATTAAAAGGTTTTAATTTTAAAATTAATTTGCAATGAATTATTAAATATTAAAATAACCAATAAATATTCATTCATTCATAAAGCTAATTTGTTGTTGTTGAAGCATGTTTTATTTTATATTTAAAAACAATTTTATAAATTTTCAACATCATTAAATACCATATTTAATAATAAAATAAATTACAATATTTATTATGTGAGGTTGTAAAATGAAAGCAACAAACAACTAAAAAACAAAGCCAGTAGTAATCATGTAGCAACTTTTAATTATTACGATTTTAGTTCATAAAAATGATGATTCTTGCAATGGTCGCATTTAGTTGCCGGGCATGTCTGTCATCTTGGATGTATAAAGAATTACCCACAACGAATAAACATTATATTATATATATATTTTATTTTCAATTTCTGAGAAATATTTAATTATACTTTGTTGATTACCCTGTTATGTTTCAAAACAAAATTTGTTATTACAAAACCTTAAATTTGATTTAATATTTAAAAATTCAAGTAAAATTTAATTTGTCTAACATTTGCGTTAATAACTACAATAAGTAAAGTATTGCCTTTAATTATTCGTCAGGCAACACTAGCTCCATTTATCAAATTAAAAAAGTTTAATTTAATATAATTTTGTGTTATTTTTTGTTCTGAGAAAAATATACTATAATTATTAATACTTAAAAATTATTTAAATTAGCTAAAATTCACTAAGGTCTTAAATAATCAATCCTGCTGATGTAACTATTTGACCATATTATCGACAATAATGGTAGTTAAACATTAGGTGTTTAAAAATTTACACTATTACGGTAAAAGACACCGAGTAAATGATCAGCAATTAATGTATTATGCAAGACTTAATCCTGCCACTCGTTTTAAAATATTTAAAAAGTTAAAAAATATAAAACCTTGATTTATGTTATTATATGAAGATGATAAAACTATAAATAAAACTGTATCTTCAAGCTCTTAATTGCGACGAAACAGTTTCTCCTACAATAATTTTTTGTTTTAATAAATATTAAATATTTAATAAATACAAAATAAACACCAAACGACTGACTAACTGTAGCTGCATACTCTACTTTCATCAAAAATCATTTAACAAAAGATTATTCTGGCAGGCACGATGGCATCGCACTTACACACGATGGCGTTCCGCAATCGTAAAAAAATTTAATTAAATTTCATAATTCAAAAAATAAAAAAACATTTATGCGTAAGATAAAAAAAAGTAATAAAAGTATTTACTTAAAATTTAAAAGCACCCATAATTTTAATAAACATTATTGTTTTACCTAAATAGAAAGAGAAACAGAACTTATTTAAACTTACATATAGCAATAGTGTTATATTTATTAAATGCTAAACGCAGTGATATTTTTGTTACTACATACATAAAAGATTATTTAATATAAATAAAAGTTTATTATTTCTGAATAAAACAACAAATGATCCAACCAAAAATTGATGTCGATATCTGTATTTAATATTAAGTTAAAATCATTTTATTAATTTTGTTTATAAAATACAGAAATTTTATTATTTTTTGGATACATTTTTGCTATTCTTACAAACAGCGGCATTAAATAATATTAAATTTTTCGACACAATGAAATCAAATGTTTTAAAATATTTTATAAGTTTCTCTGATAAAATTATAAATAATATTTATTGAATTAAATATTGAAGCCTCTACAGTAAAAATTCAATTGAAATTTATTTAAATTACGCGATCCTAGAGAGCAAAGATTAAAATTTTTTCCAGAAATCTCAAACAAATATTTAATTAAAATAAATCAGAAAGTCGATTAAAATAAATTAATGCAGTTTGAGACTTACAAGAACACATCTTGTTCATAATCAAAGTGCTTTTGGAAAGTCCAACGAAGTCCTACGAAGTCACTGTAATTCAACTAGATTTATTCCAAACCAAAAAATTAAAGCATAACAGCGTCTGGCAACAGCAAATGTCAATTGATAATACTACGAACAGACTGGAGAGGCTCATGAAAGATAAAAGCCGAATAAAAATTTATTGTGTAGGTCGTAAAAGATCATAATAATCATATTATTTTATCAAATGATTAAAAAAATTGCAACACAAAATATTAACATAAGACCAAAGGAGCAAATATAATACCAAAGCGGTTAGTGTTCTAATGATTGAATTGAGCAATTAATTTGCTAATTTCACTCTCAGGAATCGAAAAACGCCCAAACATAAAATCTGTTAAATGGATTAAAAACTTAATAAAATGTTCTTTATTAAATGGAGATAAAATTTTATTAATGAGAACTAAAAAAAATATATAAACTGATTATATAAGAAAAGATTAAATATTCAGCTAATAAAATCAGTAAATAAAATGGAATAATGTAATCTACGGTATAAATGCATAATATACAATATGATTAAAAAATTTGAAACACCAATCATTTATTAGTGTAAATTCTACATTACTGGATACACTTTATTATAATGCAAATCGAAGGCTGATCCGTAATTTCAACATCTAAGCGATTTGACCGCAGATTCTTGGATAATTTATAACAATTATAAGCATGCTAAATGAATAATTTTTGTGTTAACATTGCATTTGACTTGACAACACATAATATCGACTAAATAATATGCGCACTGTAGAAAATTTGAAATAGTTTATAAAAAAGTTATGAAGTATATTTAATTGCTGACCTTTAAGATGGATAAAGCGAGTGACAAAATAAATATTAATAAACGTCTCCGAGGGACTCTATCCATAAAAAACTGATCAGCGAAACTTTCAAAGAGTTACTGTCGGGAGGGCATCTTAATGCCAGTAATATAAAAAATTAAAATAAGTTCCTTTGTGATAAGATCTAACATACAAGCAAAAATGGTTTATTATACATAATAAGAATAACTAAACATTTTGAAACTTAATAATTTTTATAAATGAATAATTCAAAATGATCACTCATAACGAATGAAGGCGAAGCTTGCGACGACTTTCACATTTGGGTGAAACACCTGCGAATACTAAATTAAACATTAATTTTAAAAGATCGCTCATCAATTTCCAGTTAATTTTATTTACAACTCACTTTTTAAATTAACAATAAAATGGCCCCTGATCTTTTTATGCACCATTGCCCTTGATGCAACAAAACAATATGTAATTTTAATAGCTATATTAATATAAATTTAATTTGATATAAGTTATTAATTTAATCAAAAAATAGAGAAATTCAAAAACCAATTTAAAATCCTTACCTAACAAATAATTTATTAAATTTAATTTATCAGTTTAAATTACTTTTTAATATAAAAATAATAAAATATTCACATTTAAACCACAATCAAGAACTAGAAGCAAGCAAGATAAACTAAATATTATTTACTTGACACCCAATGCTAAGATTTTGTAAACTAAGCAAAATGCCTCGATTACAAACTAGTAGCGTGTTTTATTAAAAAAAGTAACATAAATAATAAAAAACTTAGTCAAGTTAAATTGTTTAACAGTGATTTCTGTTACACAACGATGGAATTAAAGATTAAACTTATAGTGTATAATAGCTTTAAGATTTAAAGTATAAAAATGTTTGAGTTACAAAATAAGTCCAATGGAAGTATTTTAATAAATATTTGAATCGCTACTCAATTTAATGCTAAACAATTAAGTAGCAAATCGGCTTTTTGTACCTTATCATCAATAAATTAAACTATTAAAAATAATCATAAAAATCCACTGAATTACAATCAAAACAAATTGTATAAAGTTATAGTTGAATTAAACCAAGTATTTAATAAAGGAAGTTGACAATTAATATGGTGAACCTCAAATGAACGTAAATGCAAGGATCTTGTCAAATACAAGTCGAAATGTCAAAAACTTTTACAAAAAGTTTAATTTAAAAAGTTTAAAATATCTAAACTATCTTTATAGAATAGCATAAAGATAATAAGATAATTTTGGAATTTTTTTTTTTTGCTTTGGTTTTAATGTTCATTTTATGTTGTATATTTTATATTTAGTTAAATACAAATGCAAAATAAATTCATAGCTCAGCGCTGAAGAGAAAACGCAAGTTACAAAAACAAGAAAAGCCTCGCAATACAAATTAAATTAAATTATTCATAGTCAACATGCATAAAAGTATTTTGAAAAAGGAAGCGATTAATTTAAAAATAATCATTAAATTAAACTAACGATTCAAATTTGCAACCCTTTAAATTAATTACTGAAATGATTATCTTTAAATAATGAAAGAATTCTAGATAAATTAGCGAAATGTTTAAATGTTGCGTATTTCAACATAAATGCAAAAATGTTATTTTTTACTTTCTTAATTTAATGCTACAGCACGTCGACTTCCGTCGGGACGGCTGTAGATAATCAGTCTGGGACGAGCACCCGCTCCGGCTGGTTTCGCCATTCAAAATTAAGTAAAAAACAACTACTTCGAAGTCACCATAAATCAAATAAATGGGTTAAAGAAATCTTTTGAAGAGAATTTAATCGCCATTATTTAGTTCTAATCACGATAGTTAAAAGTTATAAAAAATACAAATATACAGTGTTTTGAAAAAGAAAAAATAGCTAATCTCACAGAATATATGTGAATAATCTCTTACAAAATAAATAGATTTAATAAATTAGAATATTATATCAATAAAAATAAAACATAAATATCTTTAAGCTATGCAAAATCACCTTTTGAACCTATTGATTAACTATAAAAAACAAATTGTTAACGCAATAAAAAAAATTAATAATTTAACGTTATTTAAATTGTTAAAGGAACTTTTTAAAGAGATTAATGGTAACTCTGCAAAATGCAATTTCTGCGGCCAAAAATAAATGGTGCACGAATGGTCTATGGGACCATATGCATAAGCATTTGCATGAGGGAGCCCAAGTTGAGCATAAAACAAATGCAGCTTTAAAAGATAAAATAATAAAACAAAATTACAATAAGCATTTGATTGACCTATCGAGAAGTAACTTTACTAAAATATTTATAATTTTAAAAATTTGAACAGAGTTATGATTTTTTGAACCAAAAAATAATACAATTTTCTAAATAATCCACAAAAATATTTTTAAAAAATCGGGAATAATTTAAAAGAATTTTAAAATTGTTTCCACGAATTCTCAAATAATTCGTATTATAAATAAACATCCTCAATTGATCTCTTTTTCGTGTGTAAAAACACCATTTTAGAAATAAAATTTTATATTAATTATTTAAAATTTATGTATTACCTATTTTAAATACTTTTTATATTTTCAAAAAGCATTGCAATTCAAACATTTTTCGATGAACCAATTAACTTTAATATTTATGATTAAAAAAATGCTAATATAATGAAACGTAAAACTTTAAAGTTTCTAAAAATTAAATTCATAAGATTAAAAAGATACAATTAAAAAATTCTTGTCAGATTTTAATAATGAAAAGACATTTATCAAGTTTTGTGTAAAAAAAAGAATAAATTTATATTATTACAAAAACGATTTATATGTACATATACAATAAACTTAAAGTTGCTGATTTTGCCACTCTTCATTAATATATTTAAAAATTAATTGTACTTTATATTTCTTTGTTGATAATAAAGGCTGGTGTATTAAATATTTAATAGCATAATATTAGTCTGGAAAAACAGCGTAATATAAAAGATTCTCAAAATTTATGATTAAATTAAGTTTTAAGATTTAAAATATAAGAAATAAACGCTACTGAAACTTTGCAAAAAAAGAATAATTTAAAGTTATTTTTAACAAGAACAACCATTGTTGTTTGCTGTCGTAATTGTTATTGTATTAAATGTTTTTAACAACATTTTATAGAATTCAAAACAGGGTAAGACCAAAGCACTTCGCATCGCCGTAAAAGGTTAACACTAACACAACTGCAAGCTAAGAATGGAGTCAACTTGCTATAAATAAATATTTATAAAACTCACAAAGCTAATGCATTTATATCAAAAACTAAAAAAATAATTATTATACTTAATCATCATAATAAAATCAACGAATAAACCAAAATATTAAACCAAAAACATTTTATTAAAAAATTTATTACTTAGTAGTCTAATATAAAAATTAATTAACAGAGTAAAGACCCCATCGACGAAAAAGTGCATTTATATGCAGCAATAAAGGAATTTAAAGCGCTGAAGGAAATGGTGTGATAAGTGATCATAAATTTCTAATATATCATAGCAGTGTTGGCCTACGAATCTGGTTCCAAATTTTGGCCCGCGAAACCCCGAATCCCTTCCGCCCCATACTTCCCCCCCCCCACCTACAATTCCCAAAATTTTGATTCCGCCTACCAGACACCCATCGCCTCCCTCCCGCGCCCTCGTCTCGCACCCCTCCCCTCCCTCTGGCCCCTTCCTCTCGCACCCAACCCAACCCCTAACCCTAAACCATTCCTCCCACCCTTCTCTCAAAAAAGGAAGGCCAGCTGAGCGTCAGACATGTAATAAGTGCATCTCGATACAGAGGCCAGATGAGCGCCACAATTTTTTAAGTGTAAACGAAATGGTACTGACACGGCCCCCAAAATTTTGACCCTTCGCGTTTTCCGCCGCCGACATCCCATTCTTACTGTCAGACCAAGCCCAACCCCCAGCCCCCGTCTAACATTACCCGATGAGAGAGTATGAGGAAAGGAGAAAATTAAGAAAAACACGCACGCGCGCACCCCTCTCTCGCACACCTCCCTTCTTCTCTTTCAACTCTTTTCAACGCACATTTAAAGTCATTAACGACGACGTTACCCCCCCCCCCCCCCCATCCACACCCACCCCATTAAAGTCACTCTCCCCCCCCCCCCTCACTCCGTGAAGGACGTTCGATTATTCGATATCAGAATTTCATTTCTTCCCTTTTTCCTCTTTATTTCGCTATTAACAAACAAATAGGTTTCCAGCATTTAAAAATTTTGTAATTTTTCTAAAGCGCCGTCTCCGTTTAAAATAAACTGCAAAGCAAATTTTCGTTCGCCCTCATGCATATTTTTTTCATTTGGCCATAAATTCCCACGCTTTCAGAACATCCACCACCCCCCATCCCCCAATGCGCATTAAAGTCATTAATGACAGACGCCCCCCCCCCCCCCCCCCCCCCCTCCCCCGTGAAGGACGTTCGATTATTCAAAAATAAATAAAGTTATCGCCATACGCTCAGACGCCAATGGCACTGTTCAACTTTCACAGCTTCAACCGCTCAGTTGCAGCAGCAGCTTTCTCCCTTCTTTTTAAATGTTAAATAAAATAAAATAAAGATTTTAAGGCTGCACAGGCAAGGCCCTCCGCTTAATCGGCACAAATATGTATTTCATATTTGCTAACATAAAAAGCGTAAAACAAAGGAGGGTATTAGTTGCAGAAATGCACAACATAATTAAAATATTAAAATTTAAAAAAAATTATGACAAAAAATAATTACCTAACTTTTGTAATAAATAAAAAATACTATTATTTTAAAGCATCGATAGAAAGTTAGTGATAACTCAAATTCAAGAACAAATTAAATGAAAAAAAACGATGTAGCTCGTAATTTTAAATTATTATTCTAATTATAATTATTTCGAATATTTTATATAAAGACAAACAAACAAATATAAATTTTTGAAATCAAAATAAATTTCTCTAAAAATAAATAACTTTTAAACTGTTTAAAAAAAAATATTCATTTTAAAAATAGTCACGACTTTTTGTGAAAATTATTTGACAAAAAATTGACATTAATTTTAAATTTTTTAAATAGAGAAACTAGGTATCTCAAAAAGTAAAAAATGTCCTAATTTTTTGCATTTTTAAAACTTTATTTCATTTAAAATCTCAAACTTTAAGTTGAGTTACCTATGCATTTTTTTAAAATTCTTCCAATTTTGCTGAGAAAAAATTGGGAATTTTCAACAATTGTTGAAGGCATCAATAATTTCTATTTTTTACCAAGGGTTTCCCAGAAAATGATTGGGTAACTCATAGAATCGAAAAATTTTCTTATTTAATAATAAATTTCTATTCTGGCATTGATTTTGCCAGAAAAAAATGGTCAAAATTGTCCAAATTTTGCCAAAAATTTGTGCAAAAATTGCAAATTTTGTTAATATTTTCTGAAAAAAAAAGGTTGGAAAATAAAGCCCCCCCTCTAATAGAACCCCCCTTTTTGAGGAGGTTGAAAAATAGAACCCCCGGGGGTTCTAAAAGAGGAAATACGGTAAATTACCTAATTGATTTGAAGCCAAAAAAATTACCTGGGGATAATTGATTTCAATTAAAACAAAAAATTAAAAGCAATTATTACAAATTTATTATAAAATTAAAAAGACCCAGTTTTGTACGCCGTCTCTCGTCACATCAAACCAAACCCCAGAGCTGATTTCATTTTATTTACATTAAATGTATAAAACTGAATACCTATAAAGAGAGAAAATGCGGTTAGGCGATTAATTGATGTATGTAAACAAAAAGCCAGAAAATCCAAATTGAGAATAAAATAATTGAAGTTTTTGTCCAGCCTAACTAAATAAAATTACTTCAACGTAGATAATCAACAATTATACTATAAACGAAAAACAACTTTCTAAAATAGGTAAAAAATTTAAATGTATTTGGATTGATTGCTGACCATAATTGAACAGGAATATTGTTTTAAGACAGAAGGTTTAATATATTCTAAACTTCATATTTTTGAAGTTTTTCAGTTCTGCTATTGTTTATATTAATTATTAATTTATTTATTAAAAGATTTTTAAATCTAAATTTTTTTAAATTATAATAAATAAAAATTATCAACTAAATCTTTATTTAATATTTTGGTAAAAATATAATTTGCTGTCCGATTTTTAAATTTTTAACCGAACACCTCTTAAAGCGTCATGAAGAATCCGTATATTTGATTGTGGTTGTTCGGGATGTATTGAAAAGTTAAGTGTACATTAAAAAAATTAAATTTTATTTAATATTTTGATTTTTTAATTTTATATGCTTGTGTATAAAAGTATAATTTGGTATCTTTTAGTTATAATTCCAGTAATTATTTAATCGATGCAAAGTAAACTAATATTTAAAATTTATTTATATTTTTTTATTAAAATTATTATAGATAAAACTAATTGAAATGTAATTAAATTTATTTTTAAATAGTATTAAAGCTTAGAGTTAAAAAAACTTTTATATTTATTCACATAGATGTAAAACATAGCATCTTTAAATTTTTGAAGATATTATTTTGAATTTTAGTTTAACGTTTTATTTCTGATGATTTATTTAATATTCAGTGTTCGAGATCACTGAATTGATTATGCCCTAGGGAAAGTTTTTCTTAAGTTGTTTATGATCGGGTTAAAAAGCCCCAAGCTCGGTCTCAGTCTTGTCGGCCACATCCGTAGGCATTTCAAATAAGAATCTAATAATTTAAAATCTTTTTTGTTTGCTAAATAAGGAATCTTTTTTAAATTCCTGAGTATTCTTGGCGCTATGTATTTAAGACAAAGCAAAACAATTATGTAGAAAATCTTATTTCATTAAACTATGCAAAACCTCGATTGGGTGCTCTTTCACATTGAAGCCCTTGGCGTTTCTCAATTGTTAATTTATATTGAGATCTTAGGCAGAGGAGATCCTTATTTCTAAGAATGTGTGCTGCTGCAGCCTTTTCCATTATTCATTATCTTATAAACATTTTATCATTTATTAAAAAAATTATCGTTTAATGATTATGATGGTTAGTTTTATTTATTTGTGAATTGAAATTTTAGTCAATTTGAATTAAATTAGTTAATTAAAATTCATTATTAAATTTTAAAAGAGTATTATGATAATGAAGAAACGTTGATGATAACTTTATTAGAGGGGCGATTGGCATGCGCCCCATTCATTTTAAGTGTATTGGTAGTAAATAATTTTTCTTTTTTTAATATTTTTTTTAAAAGCCGTGTGGGCTACAATCCTATTTTTTGTTGGAAGTTGAGTGATTTAGGTGAGCCCATTTGTTTTGTTTTACAAATATTTTAATTTCTTTGTGAGCCCAACCAGCAATATTATTTTTTAGTTAAAACATTTGAAGTAAAAATAATTTTATTTTTAAATTATGTAATTCCATGTACTTTGACGCTGCTTTTATTTACTACAGAAAAGAACTTAAATTTTAAATTTTTGTTACAAGACTTTAAAATCTAAATAAATTGGTTATGTTGTTTAAAGTTATTATTAGCTTGCTTTATGATTAGATATTTTTATTTTAATAATTTTTTCAAAGGTCCAATAACAATTGTGCACGTGCTATTGATATCGAACCTTGTGCTATAGCTAAAAAGTTATTTTGTTATTTAATACGATAAAAGTTAAAATGATAGAATAAATATTTACGTTTTAAATTATTAAATGGTTTGTTATCAGATAAAAAGTTTAAAATAGAATTTCTCTTTTTGTTATGTTTTTTAGTACATTACATTGCACTTGAGTTTTTCCAGTGCCATTCTTTATCCTTGCTTTTGGTCTCAATGATTGTTTAAGGGCTACTACACGTTTTTGTAGGAAAACTTTTAGTTCATTTCATCCTTAAAACAGGTTATTTATTCCCATACTATTTTGTGATATAAAATTTTCTCGTAGGCAGAAAACAAATCCCAAAAAAACCTCGGACTCATATAAAAAACAATTGTAATTAAAATATTGTGAGGAGAGATGAGACACGCGAAGAAATGGACCGTCCCAGCAAAAAAATTTTAAGTTGGCTACAAACCAAATTTAAAAAAATTTTAATCAATTCAGAAACCAATTAGAACAATAAACAGTCAAATAAAGATTTAATATATTTGTATTCATAAAAATAATACGATCATTTAGGTGGTGGGAATTCTCCACTAAACTAAACAGAATAAATTAAAAACTTTTGGTGAAGATATTAAGCACGACAGACGTTATTAAAAATATTTAAAACATTCATAAATTAACAAGAATACACTCAGAAAATCATAAATACAAGGATATTTAAAACTAGAAATTCGGTAGCGATGATACACGCAATCAAAATTCATAAAGAGGTTTTACGAACCCCAAAATTCATCATAAACACCTCGCAGCAACGAACTCTCATTCCTTTCAAAGAAAAAAGTCCTCCAGAAAACTGTGTCAATATATATAATTAAAAAAATAATAAAATGTAAAATTTATATTTTAAAATAAAAATTTTGTACAAAATAAAAAATAAAAGATAGGTAAAGTGGATAATCATGTAAATTTATTATAATTTAAAAATTAGCGTAGATTATTAATATGTTTATATTTAAAATAATATACATTTTAACAAATCTTTAATAAAATTTTATTATATTAATTGTGCTGCCAAAACCTACGTTTGCGCCTTGTGAATACGAGACAAATGGCTATGCAATGGTTTACTTGTGCGCATTAATGACACACAAAGTTTAATATAATAAATATAGACAAAAACAAATAATAATTCTGAAACATTTTAATTATTATGGTAAATATCAAATTTGAACACAATAAGTAGTTGATTTCACCATATAAAATATTGAGTTCTTTGGCTGACTTCTGCTGAATTGGATGCATTCTATACATAAAAATTCGGATTTATTAAAACAAACTTCAATAATCATTATTTTTATTGCGATTACAAATAGAAAAATATTGACATTACAATTATTAAGTTGATTAAAATTGAAATATGGAAATATACTTAAATAACAATATTATAATAAATTTCATCCAATCCCAGGTTTATTCGGTAGATATGGCGGTTGAATTCTTTTAATAATTTAAAATAATTAATTGATTTAGAGAATAAAAATAATATTCAGAGTTTATGTTTTGTATATATTAACAATATATCCATAAATTTAATTATTTTTTCTTCTTTTTACCTTTTGAGCCAGTAATTATGCACTTAGTAAAGAAGGCATAATTGTTAAAGTAGTTAAAACGGTCAACTTTAAATGAATCAATAACTCAGCTTAAATAATTAACGGCTAAAAATGATCAGTCGGAATAAACCAGGATTGCCAACAAAAAATTTTCAAAAACAGTACATTGGAACCAAAATAACAGATTTTGGGGCAAAAAAAAACAGCACAATTCACAAAATGTGCCAAAGTTAGTAAATATTATTTTTCGCATGAAATGTGCTGAAAATCGCCCCTTTTTTTGAAGTTTTAGGAATAGGAAGGGCCGACGGAGCCGATAAGCGCCACCTAAAATTTTTTTTGATTTTCGACTCAATTTGCTAAAAAAATTGGTTCAAAAATGAGATTTATCCTGAAAATCAGTACAATGAATTTAGGTAAAAATGAACAAATTGTTATATTTTGGACATTTTTTAAAAAGAGAATGCGAAAAGCGCTTGAAAATTAACAAATTTGGCCATCTGTCTAAAAATTATTCAAACTTTAAACAAAAATTCTTCAAAAAGTCAAATAAAGGACAAAAAAGGACGTGTACCCCAAATAAGAATACATTTTATTTTTTAAAGATCTCGACTCTCAAAGCAATACAATCATTAAAAAATAAACCCATATAAATATTTAAAAGTGAAAAAATTGAATAGTATTAATTTTATACTAAATCTATACACAAGGATAGAAGGAAAATAAAATTAATATAATTAACACCAGAACGTTTCAATTTCAAAACTAAATCAAATAACTGTTGGCGTTATATTAAACCAGGGCTCGGATTCGTCAAGGACAGTCCTTGAAAATGGACCCTCAATCTTAAAAATTGAAAATGTCCTTATTTTCAAGACTGTCCTTGGAAAATGAAGATTTGGCTAATATCTCCGGATCGTATTTTTGAAATGAATGAACCCAAATAACCCGATAATTAATATGATATTCATATAACATAATAGTACTAAGGTTGGTAAATTTTTCAAAAACACAAATAAAAGCCTTGCTAAAAAGCAAAAAAGTTTGCGTCTTTATGGTAACAAAATATGGTCTTCGCGCAGACACTGCCATCTGACAATAAAAACATATTTGAATTATAACGTTTTATTGTTCAAGCAGGATGCTCAAAAAAATATTGCTTAAAACGACGTCAGTTCGATATCTCGCATAATACCTGCCAGAGACTTTTCTGAAGCACATCTGATTAAAGCCTGCAATGATAATACAAAACAATTTGGAGATCAAGAAGTACTCAAAAAATACGAAGAGTTTGCCAGAGAGAAATATTCCGCACGCTCGGGAACAGAGCTGATTGAAACTCAAATTTTTTTTCCGATGAAACAAAACGAAAAAATTATTTTTTTAAATTTACGAAACGAAAACGAAACGAAAAAAGTTAAATTTCATTTTACGAAACGAAACACGAAACGACCAAAAAGTCACGAAAAACACGAAACGAAACGAAACGAAATTTCGATCAGCTCTGCTCGGGAAGATGAAGAAGTTTGTCTCTGAAATCAAAAAATTAGCACACATTCACAACAAGTATTACTGAAAATTAAATTAGAAAAGTAAAGATGCTGTATATCTAAAAACCTTTGCAGTAAGCAAAAAACTGCCAAAAGCAATCATAAAAATTCACAAAGAAAATTTAAATAAACTGAATGTATTTCAAATCTAGTCGATCTACATAAATATGATTGCCAATCGTATCTCATCTGCTGCAAAGATACGAAAAATATTTTAATTTTGTTTAGTACCAATAAAAAATTAAGTTAAACATCGGAAGTGACTCAAAATACTTCAGCACTAACAATAAAATAGTTATACTTTAAAAGTAAATGCTAATTTTATCTAATGATTCAAATATGTAAAAATTTTATAATTAATAAATATTTTAGATATATTTGTAAATTCCAAGAAAAATTTAAAACATCAAACAAAAAAAATAAAAATTCAATACAACTCACTTAAATAAAAAGCTACAATGCTACACCTAAACTTGCAATCTACAAATAGAAAAATTCCGATCATATGATGTACGGGGTTTTTAGCAAGTACAAGTACTTCATTCATTGTCTTTTAAACAATAAATTTCATTTTTTATAAATATATAAAATCATGTAACAAATATTATATTAAAATAAGTCTAACTTTCGAAGTTTTAATATTAAAATCAAATATAAATTAAAAATGAAGCTAAATTGGCATTAACAATTAACCTAAAATCCCTATTATAAATTTTTGGTTATTTATTCTTTGTTTTGACTAAAAAAGGAATAACTTACTGCCTTTTCTATACGATCGCGATTTTGCTACTTTTATTTATTTGTGAATTTTCAGTTTATGCAATTTAAATAAAAGTCTGAATGATTAAAAATTATTAACATGGTGTACATTCAGTGGAGGTTGATTGGCGAGCCAGCCACTGATGTCTAGCGGGCGGGCCCGGCTCAGTCCGACGACACCGCCTTTATCTATTTATTAAATATTTTGCAGTTTATTATTAAAACTTAAATAGACATTTCTGTTGCATTCAAAGAAAATCGATGCACTTGATATTTAGTTTTTTATGTTTAAATCAAATTTAGATTGAAGTTCACTCGGAAAACTTATAAATTTTTATTTAGATTATTGTGCTATAAATTTGTTTACATTTTACACTAATATATCCATGGCTAAGCCTTTCTGAAGAATATCCCCGCTCGGCCTCGCAATTTTTAAGAAAAATAAGAATTGAATTCACGCCCACCAATTAAATATTTTTTTAATTATAACATTTTATATTTATGTGAATTAAATTGGATATTGACGCGACGGAAAAATGGTTTATTGGGCACCGGTGACAAGTATGTATACGTTGGATCATTGCCAATCAAAAAAACGATACTAATGATTTTATGTATTATTTTTTATAATTTATTTTGATTGATTTTTTTTTTTTTAACGATAAGATGAATGATCTGTTCCCACTAATAAATTTGTTTGGTTAGTTGAACCGTGGCAGGAGTTAATTTTACTTTCTCGTTCGTGTTGTTTTATTACTTGGATTTCAATTTAGATCGCCATAAACGCGCTACTTTTGAAATTGTGTGAAGTTATTTAGTTTTCCAAATGTACATAAATTTAAATTCTCTTTTATTACATTTGCAGTAAAATTTATTTTGTATCAATTCTTGTGTAATCAAATTAGTTTTTAAATTATTGCTTTTTTTTATTAAACAATTTAATTTTTATGGTTAAAGCTTTTATTTACACGCCCCTCGGTTTTCGGCTTTGGTTTTAGTTTCGGTTCGGTTAACCGACCGTAAAAAACCCAATTAATAAATTGCCACCCTAAAAACGGTCAAAAAAAGTAGTTCTTTTCAAAAATCATTACCCACATAAGCACAGGCACTTATTAAGGAATTCCTCTAAATTATAAGGCAATTTTAATGCAAAAATAATAAAGCCACCGAACTTGCGAAGAAATCGGAAAACGCCAGCACAAAGCTCGATATCAACCCAACTGGTTGGAATATATTGAATTTATAATCATTAAACCAAATTTAATGGAAACACATTAAAAATTTTACAAACAATTAAAAGGTTTTAATTTTAAAATTAATTTGCAATGAATTATTAAATATTAAAATAACCAATAAATATTCATTCATTCATAAAGCTAATTTGTTGTTGTTGAAGCATGTTTTATTTTATATTTAAAAACAATTTTATAAATTTTCAACATCATTAAATACCATATTTAATAATAAAATAAATTACAATATTTATTATGTGATTGGTTTCTAAAATGAAAGCAACAAACAACTAAAAACCAAAGCCAGTAGTAAATCATGTAGCAACTTTTAATCATTACGATTTTAGTTCATAAAAATGATGATTCTTGCAATGGTCGCATTTAGTTGTCGGGCATGTCTGTCATCTTGGATGTATAAAGAATTACCCACAACGAATAAACATTATATATATAGATATTTCATTTTCAATTTCTGAGAAATATTTAATTATACTTTGTTGATTACCCTGTTATGTTCAAAACAAAATTTGTTATTACAAAACCTAAAATTTGATTTAATATTTAAAAATTCAAGTAAAATTTAATTTGTCTAACATTTGCGTTAATAACTACAATAAGTAAAGTATTGGCTTTAATTATTCGTCAGGCAACACTAGCTCCATTTATCAAATTAAAAAAGTTTAATTTAATATAATTTTGTAGTTATTTGTTGTTCTGAAAAGAAAATATCTACTATAATTATTAATACTTAAAAATCATTTAAATTAGCTAAAATTCGCTAAGGTCTTAAATAATCAATCCTGCCGATGAACTATTTGACCATATTATCGACAATAATGGTAGTTAAACATTAGGTGTTTAAAAATTTACACTATTACGGTAAAAGACACCGAGTAAATGATCAGCAATTAATGTATTATGCAAGACTTAATCCTGCCACTCGTTTTAAAATATTTAAAAAGTTAAAAAATATAAAACCTTGATTATATGAAGATGATAAAACTATAAATAAAACTGTATCAAGCTCTTAATTGCGACGAAACAGTTTCTCCTACAATAATTTTTTGTTTTAATAAAATATTAATATTTAATAAATACAAAATTACACACCAAACGACTGACTAACTGTAGCTGCACACTCTACTTTCATCACAAATCATTTAACAAAAGATTATTCTGGCAGGCGCGATGGCATCGCACTTACACACGTGGAGTTCCGCAATCGTAAAAATTTAATTAAATTTCATAATTCAAAAAATAAAAAAACATTTATGCATAAGATAAAAAAAAGTAATAAAAGTATTTACTAAAAATTTAAAAGCACCCATAATTTTTATTGTTTTACCTAAATAGAAAGAGAAACAGAACTTATTTAAACTTACATATAGCAATAGTGTTATATTTATTAAATGCTCAACGCAGTGATATTTTTGTTACTACATACATAAAAGATTATTTAATATAAATAAGAGTTTATTATTTAGTATATTAATTTTAAAATGTTAAAATAAACTCAGTGATTGAAAGAAAAGTACAATTATGTTTATCCAGCTCATAAAATACCTTCTATACAATTTGAGATAAAGCATTAAGGACTGAATAAAACAACAAATGATCCAACCAAAAATTGATGTCGATATCTGTATTTAATATAAAGTTAAAATCATTTTATTAATTTTGTTTATAAAATGCAGAAATTTTATTATTTGGATACATTTTTGCTATTCTTACAAACAGCGGCATTAAAGATAATATTAAATTTTTCGACACAATGAAATCAAATGTTTTAAAGTAATAAGTTTCTCTGATAAAATTATAAATAATATTTATTGAATTAAATATTGATGCCTCTACAGTAAAAATTCAATTGAAATTTATTTAAATTACGCAATCCTAGAGAGCAAAGATTAAAATTTTTTCCAGAAATCTCAAACAAATATTTAATTAAAATAAATCAGAAAGTCGATTAAAATAAATTAATGCAGTTTGAGACTTACAAGAACACATCTTGTTCATAATCAAAGTGCTTTTGGAAAGTCCAACGAAGTCCTACGAAGTCACTGTAATTCAACTAGTTTTATTCCAAACCAAAAAATTAAAGCATAACAGCGTCTGGCAACAGCAAATGTCAATTGATAATACTACGAACAGACTGGAGAGGCTCATGAAAGATAAAAGTCGAATAAAAATTTATTGTGTAGGTCTTAATGATATTGATAATCATATTATTTTATCAAATGATTAAAAAATTTGCAAGACAAATATTAACTAAGACCAAAGGAGCAAAAAATAATTCTAAAACGGTTAGTGTTCTAATGATTGGATTGAGCAATCAATTTGCTAATTTCACTCTGGAATCGAAAAACGCCCAAACATAAAATCTGTTAAATGGATTAAAAACTTAATAAAATGTTCTTTATATTAAATGGAGATAGAATTTTATTAATGAGAACTAAAAAAATATATAAATGATATAATAAAAGATTAAATATTCAGCTAATAAAATCAGTAAATAAAATGTAATGTAATTTACGGTATAAATGCATAATATACGAATATGATTAAAAAATTTGAAACACCAATCATTTATTAGTGTAAATTCTACATTACTGGATACACTTTATTATAATGCAAATCGGCGGCTGATCCGTAATTTCAACATCTAAGCGATTTGACCGCAGATTCTTGGATAATTTATAACAATTATAAGCCTGCTAAATGAATAATTTTTGTGTTAACATTGCATTTGACTTGACAACACATAATATCGACTAATATGCGCACTGTAGAAAATTTGAAATAGTTTATAAAAAAGTTATGAAGTATATTTAATTGCTGACCTTTAAGATGGATAAAGCGAGTGACAAAATAAATATTAATAAACTGTCTCCAAGGGGCTCTTCATAAAAAAACTAATCAGCGAAACTTTCAAAGAGTGACTGTCGGGAGGGCATCTTAATGCCTGTAATATAAAAAAATTAAACTAAGTTCCTTTTTGATAAGATCTAACATACAAGCAAAAAAGGTTTATTATACATAATAGGATAACTACACATTTTGAAACTATAGATAATTTTTATAAATGAATAATTCAAAGTGATCACTCATAACGAATGAAGGCGAAGCTTGCGACGACTTCACATTTGGGTGAAACACCTGCGAATACTAAATTAAACATTAATTTTAAAAGATCGCTCATCAATTTCCAGTTAATTTTATTTACAACTCACTTTTTAAATTAACAATAAAATGGCCCCTGATCTTTTTATGCACCATTGCCCTTGATGCAACAAAACAATATGTAATTTTAATAGCTATATTAATATAAATTTAATTTGATATAAGTTATTAATTTAATCAAAAAATAGAGAAATTCAAAAACCAATTTAAAATCCTTACCTAACAAATAATTTATTAAATTTAATTTATCAGTTTAAATTACTTTTTAATATAAAAATAATAAAATATTCACATTTAAACCACAATCAAGAACTAGAAGCAAGCAAGATAAACTAAATATTATTTACTTGACACCCAATGCTAAGATTTTGTAAACTAAGCAAAATGCCTCGATTACAAACTAGTAGCGTGTTTTATTAAAAAAAGTAACATAAATAATAAAAAACTTAGTCAAGTTAAATTGTTTAACAGTGATTTCTGTTACACAACGATGGAATTAAAGATTAAACTTATAGTGTATAATAGCTTTAAGATTTAAAGTATAAAAATGTTTGAGTTACAAAATAAGTCCAATGGAAGTATTTTAATAAATATTTGAATCGCTACTCAATTTAATGCTAAACAATTAAGTAGCAAATCGGCTTTTTGTACCTTATCATCAATAAATTAAACTATTAAAAATAATCATAAAAATCCACTGAATTACAATCAAAACAAATTGTATAAAGTTATAGTTGAATTAAACCAAGTATTTAATAAAGGAAGTTGACAATTAATATGGTGAACCTCAAATGAACGTAAATGCAAGGATCTTGTCAAATACAAGTCGAAATGTCAAAAACTTTTACAAAAAGTTTAATTTAAAAAGTTTAAAATATCTAAACTATCTTTATAGAATAGCATAAAGATAATAAGATAATTTTGGAATTTTTTTTTTTTGCTTTGGTTTTAATGTTCATTTTATGTTGTATATTTTATATTTAGTTAAATACAAATGCAAAATAAATTCATAGCTCAGCGCTGAAGAGAAAACGCAAGTTACAAAAACAAGAAAAGCCTCGCAATACAAATTAAATTAAATTATTCATAGTCAACATGCATAAAAGTATTTTGAAAAAGGAAGCGATTAATTTAAAAATAATCATTAAATTAAACTAACGATTCAAATTTGCAACCCTTTAAATTAATTACTGAAATGATTATCTTTAAATAATGAAAGAATTCTAGATAAATTAGCGAAATGTTTAAATGTTGCGTATTTCAACATAAATGCAAAAATGTTATTTTTTACTTTCTTAATTTAATGCTACAGCACGTCGACTTCCGTCGGGACGGCTGTAGATAATCAGTCTGGGACGAGCACCCGCTCCGGCTGGTTTCGCCATTCAAAATTAAGTAAAAAACAACTACTTCGAAGTCACCATAAATCAAATAAATGGGTTAAAGAAATCTTTTGAAGAGAATTTAATCGCCATTATTTAGTTCTAATCACGATAGTTAAAAGTTATAAAAAATACAAATATACAGTGTTTTGAAAAAGAAAAATAGCTAATCTCACAGAATATATGTGAATAATCTCTTACAAAATAAATAGATTTAATAAATTAGAATATTATATCAATAAAAATAAAACATAAATATCTTTAAGCTATGCAAAATCACCTTTTGAACCTATTGATTAACTATAAAAAACAAATTGTTAACGCAATAAAAAAAATTAATAATTTAACGTTATTTAAATTGTTAAAGGAACTTTTTAAAGAGATTAATGGTAACTCTGCAAAATGCAATTTCTGCGGCCAAAAATAAATGGTGCACGAATGGTCTATGGGACCATATGCATAAGCATTTGCATGAGGGAGCCCAAGTTGAGCATAAAACAAATGCAGCTTTAAAAGATAAAATAATAAAACAAAATTACAATAAGCATTTGATTGACCTATCGAGAAGTAACTTTACTAAAATATTTATAATTTTAAAAATTTGAACAGAGTTATGATTTTTTGAACCAAAAAATAATACAATTTTCTAAATAATCCACAAAAATATTTTTAAAAAATCGGGAATAATTTAAAAGAATTTTAAAAATTGTTTCCACGAATTCTCAAATAATTCGTATTATAAATAAACATCCTCAATTGATCTCTTTTTCGTGTGTAAAAACACCATTTTAGAAATAAAATTTTATATTAATTATTTAAAATTTATGTATTACCTATTTTAAATACTTTTTATATTTTCAAAAAGCATTGCAATTCAAACATTTTTCGATGAACCAATTAACTTTAATATTTATGATTAAAAAAATGCTAATATAATGAAACGTAAAACTTTAAAGTTTCTAAAAATTAAATTCATAAGATTAAAAAGATACAATTAAAAAATTCTTGTCAGATTTTAATAATGAAAAGACATTTATCAAGTTTTGTGTAAAAAAAAGAATAAATTTATATTATTACAAAAACGATTTATATGTACATATACAATAAACTTAAAGTTGCTGATTTTGCCACTCTTCATTAATATATTTAAAAATTAATTGTACTTTATATTTCTTTGTTGATAATAAAGGCTGGTGTATTAAATATTTAATAGCATAATATTAGTCTGGAAAAACAGCGTAATATAAAAGATTCTCAAAATTTATGATTAAATTAAGTTTTAAGATTTAAAATATAAGAAATAAACGCTACTGAAACTTTGCAAAAAAAGAATAATTTAAAGTTATTTTTAACAAGAACAACCATTGTTGTTTGCTGTCGTAATTGTTATTGTATTAAATGTTTTTAACAACATTTTATAGAATTCAAAACAGGGTAAGACCAAAGCACTTCGCATCGCCGTAAAAGGTTAACACTAACACAACTGCAAGCTAAGAATGGAGTCAACTTGCTATAAATAAATATTTATAAAACTCACAAAGCTAATGCATTTATATCAAAAACTAAAAAAATAATTATTATACTTAATCATCATAATAAAATCAACGAATAAACCAAAATATTAAACCAAAAACATTTTATTAAAAAATTTATTACTTAGTAGTCTAATATAAAAATTAATTAACAGAGTAAAGACCCCATCGACGAAAAAGTGCATTTATATGCAGCAATAAAGGAATTTAAAGCGCTGAAGGAAATGGTGTGATAAGTGATCATAAATTTCTAATATATCATAGCAGTGTTGGCCTACGAATCTGGTTCCAAATTTTGGCCCGCGAAACCCCGAATCCCTTCCGCCCCATACTTCCCCCCCCCCACCTACAATTCCCAAAATTTTGATTCCGCCTACCAGACACCCATCGCCTCCCTCCCGCGCCCTCGTCTCGCACCCCTCCCCTCCCTCTGGCCCCTTCCTCTCGCACCCAACCCAACCCCTAACCCTAAACCATTCCTCCCACCCTTCTCTCAAAAAAGGAAGGCCAGCTGAGCGTCAGACATGTAATAAGTGCATCTCGATACAGAGGCCAGATGAGCGCCACAATTTTTTAAGTGTAAACGAAATGGTACTGACACGGCCCCAAAATTTTGACCCTTCGCGTTTCCGCCGCCGACATCCCATTCTTACTGTCAGACCAAGCCCAACCCCCAGCCCCCGTCTAACATTACCCGATGAGAGAGTATGAGGAAAGGAGAAAATTAAGAAAAACACGCACGCGCGCACCCCTCTCTCGCACACCTCCCTTCTTCTCTTTCAACTCTTTTCAACGCACATTTAAAGTCATTAACGACGACGTTACCCCCCCCCCCCCCATCCACACCCACCCCATTAAAGTCACTCTCCCCCCCCCCCCTCACTCCGTGAAGGACGTTCGATTATTCGATATCAGAATTTCATTTCTTCCCTTTTTCCTCTTTATTTCGCTATTAACAAACAAATAGGTTTCCAGCATTTAAAAAATTTTGTAATTTTTCTAAAGCGCCGTCTCCGTTTAAAATAAACTGCAAAGCAAATTTTCGTTCGCCCTCATGCATATTTTTTCATTTGGCCATAAATTCCCACGCTTTCAGAACATCCACCACCCCCCATCCCCCAATGCGCATTAAAGTCATTAATGACAGACGCCCCCCCCCCCCCCCCCCCTCCCCCGTGAAGGACGTTCGATTATTCGATATCAGAATTTCATTTCTTCCCTTTTTTCTCTTTATTTTGCTATTAACAAACAAATAGGTTTTCGAGCATTTAAAAAAATTTGCCATTTTTATCCTAAAGCTCCAGCCCCGTTTAATCCAAATGGTGGTGGTGTAAATGGGTGGTGCGCGTTCTACCCGCGTACATTACACCCGTGGGCGCTGTAATCTAGCGTCTCCTACCGCTAGATGGATTATTCACCAACAAATTTTCCGACACTCATTTTAATTTCTTAGACTGTTTTTGCTATAAAAAAATGAAGAAAAAGATCCCAGCTTTGCCCTCATCCAGCTTTCGTTGCTCTTGATAATTTTTTAAATATATCCTCTATCTTTTTGTCCATTCCTTAACTACCTCAAACCATTTCATTCGCTTTGGTTTAAACTCTGCAATATTTATCGATTCCTTACTTAATCCTATATCATCCAAACGTTGTGCGCATTCCGACAAATAAAATAAGCATTTCAAAAGCAGGTCCAAACTTTTTAAAAAATAGATCCCGAATCTCGTGCCGAAGGGTAAAGGCAAACCACATTTACATTTATTTTTTGTTTATTAATTGAAATTTTGGGTTCTGTTGACGGATGGACAAAATTGGATGGTTAGGCCTTTTGGCGTAACATTAGCATCCGAAGCGTAGCCTCCCGGCTGCACCGATATCAATAGACGGAACCCGGAATATTCTTTTAGCGAATAAAAAAATATATTTAGACGTTACGGTTTGCCCTTACCTTTCCCGGTATCTTTTAATGTTTGACCAAACTTCGTCTTGGAAAATAAATATGAATAGATTTGTGTCGCGTTCCGGGTGCTCGGTCACACTTCACCTAGTACACTGATTGCTCATTCGAATTTCAACGAACCATTCGCTCTCGTAGCGACTTTGCCTAACCTATTCGCTCTCGTAGCGACTTTTGCTCTAAATTATTCGCTCTCGTAGCGACTTTTGCTCTAACCCACTCGCTCCCGTAGCGACATTTGCTCTAACCCTAACCTATTCGCTCTCGTAGCGACATTGTCTCTAACCCATTCGCTTTCGTAGCGACATTGTCTCTAACCTATTCGCTCCCGTTGCGACATTTGCTCTAACCCTAACCTATTCGCTCTCGTAGCGACTTTTGCTCTAAATTATTCGCTCTCGTAGCGACTTTTGCTCTAACCCACTCGCTCCCGTAGCGACATTTGCTCTAACCCTAACCTATTCGCTCTCGTAGCGACATTGTCTCTAACCCATTCGCTTTCGTAGCGACATTGTCTCTAACCTATTCGCTCCCGTTGCGACATTTGCTCTAACCCTAACCTATTCGCTCTCGTAGCGACTTTTGCTCTAACCTATTCACTCTCGTAGCGATTTTTGCATAAGCCATTCACTCTCGTGGCGACAAGGCACGGAGCGATGGTAAAGGGGGCCGCCCGCAAAGCCCAAATCTATTGGATGGGGCTGAACCCTTTGGTCAGGCCGCCATAAGCCAAAACCTATTGGAGAGTTTGGGTCCTTTGATTTTCGCGCCCCCAACTCACGCCCATTGGATGTTTTGGCATTTCTTTTGATTCTCCCGCTGTTTGAAAAACGCGCGATTACACATAAGCAAAAGCAAAAGCATTTTAATTGGTCCCCCAAAACTTTTCTTGTCCATTGCCAAAATTCAACTCCCTCCTAGTCCCTCAAGGTCATTTTGTCACCTGTCTATCAAACGTACTCCACCCTCCAAAAATTTCTATCTGCCCGGTAATTAAGCACCTATCAATCAAACGCATTTCTTTTGGTGCCCGGATGGAATCAGAGGGCAAAATAAAATCAATTTCAGCCCAGGTGCCAACTATTTTTAACTTATCATGCAAAATGCCCTACTTTGGAGTCGGTTGTCAGGCGTACCTGTCTCCAACAGCCCTTTTTAAAATTATCAACCATCTGGGCGTACACATGCCCGCACCGATTGCGTACCTACCAAGCATTCTTTTTTTAATTTTAACAAAAAATTTGGTCTAAAAGATGCCAGCCGTTATTCGCCGTCGTGGCAGCCGAATTTCGCAGCTGTCAATCAAACTGCCATTCCTCCGCCGTTGGAAGGTCATTTGGCTCACTTTTCGCTTTTGAGACTGTCAATATCCTTTCCTCGCATTCTCATGCACCCCATCAGCTGTCACGGAGTGACAATTTTGCAACCTATCAATCATTAATTTTGCCAAAAAAATTGGTTTGCAAAACAGGCAGTCGTTATTTGCCGTCGTGGCAGCCGAATTTCGCAGCTGTCAATCAAACTGCCCAAATCCTCTGCCGATGAAGGTCATTTGGCGTGCCCTTCGCTTTTGGAGGCAGAATCGCATTCACGTGCACCCCATTGTCACTTTTTGACCAGAGGCATGCACAATTTCGTAACCATGTGGGCGATGGCACGCTCAAACTCCGCCCAACGCGGCTGCAAAGTCTTTCCATCATTCAGTCGCCAGCCATTCATTTGTTCATTCTTGCAAAATAAAATAACGTATTTTTTAGATAAATAATCTATTTGCTATCTATTTTCTTTCGTTTACAACCTTTTTTAAAAATGGTTCGCTTTAATCCTTTGGTCGAAGTTAAGGAATTGGGTCGGCTTTCTACTCCGAAGGGGAAATTTAGTAAGAAAAAATAACAAAAAAAAACTATTCTTATTAATAAAATTTTAGGTCTTTTTTATGCTTTAGAGTTCGCCCGAAATTATCAATTGGTTGATACCGAAATTTCACGTATGAAGTTCCGTTATCTATTAAAAACGGACAAAAAGCAAAGGGAAATGGTCTTGGATTTGATGGGGAATCTAGGAATTGATGGGAACGCGAAAGCCTATGGACTTGGGCATCTGGGAGTCGTTCAGGAATTTTGGGATAGGGAGTTTCCGAGCATGTTCCGAATCGTGGCTTTTGACCTGGTAGGAAAAAATTGTAAAATATTTTAGCAATTGTTTTGTTTTAGGTGGCGGGCCTTAAGCCTGTTTTTAAAGGAAAAGATGTGCGAAAATATGAAGTGTGTGTGATATTGGACAATGATCATTGGGATGGGATGAAGAGTGTTACTCAATTTTTTAAAGTTAAGTATTTCTGTGTAAGCTGTGAGGTAACATATGACTGGGCAGAAAGACATCGAATGGATTGCAAGGAAAGGTGTAAGAAGTGTTGCCGTATGGGGTTTGGCTTTCCATGTAAGCAAGAATGTGAGACGATTTATTGCGAAGCATGCAATAGAAAATTTTACAACGTGGGGTGTTTTGAGGCTCACAAAAGAAGAATTTGTAAAGAATACAAAAAATGTAAAAAATGCTATGAGATGTACAGAACGAGGGGCAATAAGCACATCTGTGGGGAAAAATTCTGTAAAATATGTTTTGTGTACCATCGGGGTCGACAATGTTTCATCAAGAAACACAAAATTCGTCCTACCCTTCCCATGTACCGCATTGTGGCTTATGATTTGGAAACGACACTGGTGAACGGTGAACATCAGCCAAATCTGGTTTCGGCTGCGGTCACGTGCAGTGTTTGCGCAGGAGAGGAGAAGGAATGCGAAATTTGCGCAGAAGGTCCAAAGATGATAACATGGTCCCAGGCAGATGGTCAGAACCCATTGAGCAATTTTGTTGACTGGGTTATGGGTTTTAAATATTTTGAAACTGTTGCATTTGCTCATTATGCAGGTAAAAAAGCTGAGACATTTTAATGACATCACATATTTTTTAGGACGGTTTGATTCTCATTTTGTTCTGAGGGAGCTAACCCACCGAGGGATCAAAACAGACATGCTGATGGCGGACTTGAAGATTTATGAGATAAAAGCGGGCAAAGTGTGTTTCAGGGATTTTTGGATGTTAAGTCAGAACCGGTTGGCGGATTTGCCAAACACTTTGGAGCTCGACATTCCGGCCAAGTTGTATTTCCCCCACAAATACAACAAGAACTCTAACTTTGGGATAAGACTCCCGCACCTCCCACCCTTTGAAGATTATTGCCCGGGCGGAATGAAGGAAAAAGATTATGAGAAGTTTGCTGCTTGGTATGATGAGAACTATGAGACGGAGTTCGAATTAGGTATTTCTTTTAAAATTAATCAACAACAAAAAAAATATAAATTTAGGTGAGCAGCTTAAAGTGTATTGTGAGAATGATGTTGAAATTTTGATGGCGGCTGTTTTGAAGTTTCGGAAATTGTTTTTGGGAATTACAAAGGACATGGACGTAATCAAGGACAGTGTGACAATTGCAGGGGTGGTGATGAAAGTCTTCAGGGCGAAGTTTTTGAAGGAAAGACACATTCCTATCGTTCCTGAGGGTGGTTATGAAAAAGCGGATAAGCAGAGCAAAATAGCCGTGCGATATTTTGAGTGGTTGGCGTTTCGCGACGGGGTAAAAGTAAGGCACGCTTTAAATGGGGGAGAGTTGAAATTCGGCGGGTACAAAGTAGATTGTGTTATTGGGGCGCAGAAAAAAATTATTGAATTTCAGGTAAAAACAACGTCAAATTCTATGTAAAATGATTTTTAGGGCTGCGCATGGCACGGCTGCAGAAAATGTTTTTTGCCGTGGACTGTCGGGCCTAACGGGTTATGCACGGATGAGAATTTTAGGCGAACGGAGTTCAAAATGGATTGTTTGCGAGAAACTTGCAAAAATTTCTCGGTGGAGGAAGTTTGGGTAAGTGTTTATTAAGCATTTTCCTAGAATGCATAAGAAACAGCTAACATGGACATATGTTTTATGTCGGGGTATGTGTTTATTAAGCATTTTTCTAGAATGCATAATAAAAAACGGCTAACCTGGCATATTTTTATGTCTGGGTATGTGTTTAATAATGTAGAAATATGCTTTGTTTGGCTAAATTTTTAAATTTTGAAAATTTGAAGGAATGCGATGTGAAGGAAGAATTGAAGCGGAATAGAGAGATGAAGAAATTTTTTGAGGGGGTTCCAGACAAAGGACCGATCAATCCTAGGGACGCTTTCTCTGGGGGGAGGACTATGCCGTTTTGTTTGTTTGCGGCGGCGTCGGAAAAAGTCGAAATTTCAATGTTCGACATTATTTCCCTCTACCCCTTCGTGAATTATGGTAAAAGAATTCTGAATTTTGTCTATTTTTCTATTTTTATTTTAAGACACCCCCTACCCCGTTGGCATCCCAAAGATTGTTCAGAGCCAGAATTACGTAGTTAGTTGGTAAGAAATTTATTTCATATCCACAAAAAAAGTTGACAATTTTTAAGGACCAAGCCCGAGGATGTGCCCTACGACGGCTTGTTGAAGGTGAAGGTCGTCGCTCCGAAAGATCTAATGTACCCTCTTTTGCCTCTTCACCTTGACGACATGTTACTTTTCATAAATTGTGGGGTTTGTGCGAAGAAGGCTAAAAAGGAATTTGTCCGAGCAGAGGATGTGAAGAAATGTGAACATAGTGATGAAGAGAGGGCCTTGTTGGGGACTTTCACATCGATTGAGTTGCGGAAGGCATTAGAGTTGGGGTATAAGGTCATAAGATTTTACCGGGCGTACCATTTTGAGGAGTTTGATACCCAGTTGTTCAAGGGGTATGTGCGGATGTTTTTGAGGATTAAAGTTGAGGCGTCGGGATGGCCGTCGGAAGTGAAGACGGACGAGGAAAAGCAGGCGTTTATCGACATGTATAAGGGTAAATACGATATTTATTTGGAGCCGGAAAACATGAAGAAGAATCCGGGTCTGAGGTTAATAGCAAAATTGGGGTTGAATTCACTTTGGGGAAAGTTTGCAATGCGAAACACCCTTTCAACAACGGAGCTTGTGAATAGCATGCAAAGATGGATGGAGCTTTATCAGGATGATACGATAGAGTTTAGGAGCCCTGTGGAAATTAATAAGGAATTAATCCGGGTGGTTTATAATAAGAAGGAGCCGTTTATTAAGGAACACAACGTATCAAACATCTTTTTGTCTTTGTGGTTAGTTTGAACCTTTTTTTTACAATACTTTTCAAACATTAGGACGACGAGCGCGGCGAGGATAAAGCTGTACGAGTACATGGAGACGGTTTATGGTGCGGAGGGGTGCAAATTGTTGTATTGTGACACGGATTCTTTGATTTTTACACACCCGAAAGGTGCTTGTCCTTTGAAAGAAGGGAAATTTTTGGGGGAAATGACTAGGGAGTATGCGGACAGCGATATTTTGGAGTTCGTTTCAGGAGGTAAAAAATAAAAAACCTATTCCATTTTTTTTTTATTGTATTATTAAGGTCCAAAACAATACGCGCTGAAACTGAGGAGGAAATCTGATGGGAAGATTTGGGACCAAACAAAGATTCGGGGGGTTACAATGGATATGGCTAACAAAATAGTGTATGGGGACCTAAAGAAGATGGTTTTAGACTATGTGGCTGGCAAGAAGAAGCGTTTTTACTATCCGCAGAAGATTGGGCCGACGAGAGACAGCAGGGTTCTTGCAAAGGATGTAACGAAAGACTATGAACCGATCCAAAAGAAGGGGATTTTGGATAAGGAGTATAATGTTTTGCCTTTTGGTTATTACTGAATAAATGTTTTTTTTGTTGTTTCTTTTTTCATCATATGTTTATACCCATATATTATCTGATATAATTGTATTGTTTTTTTTCTTATTCTATTTTCAGAATGCCATCTAAAAGTTTTCTTCATGTTCCTGTTGAAAAACGAAGAGCGAGAAATACTCGCAACTTTTTCCGACGATCCCCTGACGTGGAAAAATCCTATGAAGAGGTGGAAAGTCATGTTAGAGAGAACAAAAAATTCGGGATCCGACAAAACGTCACAACATTTTACTTCAAAAACCCAAAAGATGAGAATTATGAAAAAAATTTTAAAAAAATGATTCAAAAATTCATAGAGGATGCAAAGAAAAAGGAGACAGAGCCTGGTTGGGTCATGGATAAAATATCAATTGACTTATACTGCAAAGCGTTGTCCGACCCGATCATCATTCCCGGACGCCCGTTGCACAATCTGACAGCAGAGGATGTGTTGCATGAGTTCACGAAGCTACAACAATCTTATCGGGAGCTTAATTTATTGTGTGAGCAGATGTCTATCATTGTGGCGACTTACTCCTACCCAACGGGTAAAGGAGGACGAGCAAGCACATCACACGGATAGATTTCTTTTCTTTCTATTTAATGTTGAATAAAATTTTTTATAATTATACGTTTGACTTTTTTTCTTTTGCACGTTAAATCGATTTCTATTTTTTTAATAAAAGTAACTTATTAAAGAGAATTTTGCTGAAAAATCTATAAAAGAAATATAAAAAAGAAAAATAATAATTTTTAAGACACTATGTTGATCGAATCAGCAAAAAAAGAAACGGGGAATTTGTGGCGGGAAGCCATCACGTTGGTACAGGAAGCAGAGGGATATAGAACGACAGCACGCGGGGCTTTGAACAGCGCAATCGGTGTAAAACTGAAAGCGCCAAATGCGCCGGAGCTGGCAAAGGAGTGGTTTTTAAAACTTTCCGATTCACTTTGGAGCCTTTATGGGGTTTATGACAAAATCAAAGAAGAAAACAAAAAAATCGAATCCGCTTGGCGGGAGATTGATAGGTGTGTGGAGTTAGAACGAGCAGAGGAATTAATGGAAAAGACGACAAAATCTCTTAAAGAAATGACGAAGTTTCATTTAGAGGCGGGACGGGTTCATGCTAACATTTTGGAGCTATCAAACAAGGTCCAAACGATAGTGTTAGCGTTTTTGGAAAACAAAAATAAAATATAAAAGAAAACTAAGAACAAAATAAAAAATAAAAATGGCTTTAATAAAAATTTTAATAATCGGACTTTCTGTGTTGGGCACAAAAAGTTGCGATCTTTCTAAGGAAGAAAAGCAACAACTAAATTCTGCTAGGCGTGCCATCGAGCGGGCTTATGCAGATGTCGGGAGGCTGGTCCATGAGTCCCGGGATTTTGCAGCGACTTCTCATAATGCAAGGAGAGAAGCTAGGAAAAATATAGACAGAACCCCTAATGACGAAAACACTAAACTGTGGTTTGAACGGTTAGCAGAAGGCGTACGAAAAATTCATCGTTTGGCAGACAAAATAAACGACGAAGCACACAAGATAGGAACGGCTAAAAACGATATGGAAAAATGCTTAGATCGTAAAGATCTTATAATGTGTCGAGAACTGGCAAATACCGCCAAAAATGCACTCGAAGAAGCCAGAAAATACAGAAAAGAAATTGGAGACTCCTATCGAAACGCCTATACGCAAACCGATCTTGGGATAGCCGAATTAGCAGACAAGGTTAGGGAATCCGGAGGACGTTCTACAAACCTGAGCGAAAGACTCTCTACGAGGCCGAAAAGGCCAGCAATTATTCCTACACTCCCTAGTGGTTCAATGCCTGTCTATGACGAATTTGATGTTGAAAGGGGATGAACCCTCAATATGTTAAATCATGTAATGTGAAAAGAGATGAACACAAGATAGGTGAAAAGAGGTGAACACAAATAGGTGAAAACAGGTGAAATCGGGTGTAATTTCACCTAATAGCTAATAGAGGCATGTTTAAGAGGTAGCTTTTACATACAGACGATACACACATAGTCATATTTAGTCATACTTTGTCATAATTTGTCATACCATAGTCATACTGTTAGTCATAATAGTCATACTGTTAGTCATAATAGTCATACTGTTAGTCATAATAGTCATATTTAGTCACACTTTGTCATAAACATTGTTTGTCATACTTATTCACACGTTACCATCGTTCGTCTAACCTAGTCTTGCTTTTCACGCCTTTGTCATCTTTTGTCATACTTCTGTCGTATTTTCATAGAAAAGTCATGTCATAGTCATACCTTTGTAATACCCTTTGTAATACCCTCATCATACAATTGTCATTATTTTTTCATGTCATAGTCGTATAATAGTCATACCATTTAGTAATAGTGTGGCATATAATTTTTATGTCATAGTCGATTAGCCATTTTGTATGAATTATAGATTACTTTGGACTTCAGGTTTTTAACACCAAAACTTTTTTTACATTAAAGCTCATAGTATTGTTCATTGGTCCTTAAAAAATATTTGTGAGGTAATTCTGTGCAGAAAAATCTCCTCTTTCAAACGGTATATCCTTTGTACCGAACAGATCCAAATTCACAGACTAGATAGGTTTTGTAGACCTCTTGATGGACCTTCGCCGGGTGATTGGGTTAGAAAAGCATACTTTTTTGGCCCCATTTGCAATGGGTTGTGGACGGAAGTGAAGCCACATCTTATAATAGTACATATTTGTCACATCAAAAGCATATTCATTGTCACATACGCTATATTTTTGACATTACCTATCGTTACGTACTTTCAATCAATATACCATATCATTTCATCATTACTAATCGTTGTCCTCCTCATCATAGTCGTTATTGTCATATATGTTCACCTTTTGTCAGGCCTTAGTCATACTGTTTGTCAGTCATCTTTTGTCATACTTTTGTCATAATTAGTATTAATTTGTCATACGTTGGCATCTCATCTTTTGACTTTTGTCATAAGCACTCAATCAGTTCATCATTCGCAACCCTCAGACCCCTCTTTTTTTATAATAATTGTAAAACTTGGGGCTTTTAATGATTACCCCGTTCTATTCCCTTTCAATATCCGAATCTTTCACCCAGCTATTCGGTTTGTTTGTGTCTGCAAGCCATCGTACAAAATGTTCTTTGACCCCTTTACGAACTCGCGTTTTTAATATCTCCGCAAGTCTGGAGTCCTCTGATACTTTAACAAGCTCCTCATTATAGAAAATACCTTTTATGTTTTCACCGTTAAGATCTTCAATACGATAAGATTGGGGAACGGTTGAAAGGACTTTAGCAATTTTAAATATTTCTTCCGTAAAATTTGGATAATACCCTTTTGCAAATACACCTTTTTCTTTAGTAATCCGAACGGTGTCCCCGACCTTAAATTTCGATTCCTTTTGTGGTTCTTCTTTTTCACCGTATACCTTTTCCCATAAAACATTGGCATTTTTAAACGTTACGTCTGTTGGCTTCATTCCTATTGTTCGGTGTACACTATTATTAATATTTTTAATAATTTTATCAATAACATCAATCCACCTATGGGTATTGTTCTGTGTAAAGTATCTATAGAGACGCTCCTTTATTGTACGATTAGCCCTCTCCACAACGCCAGCGTGGAGATGGGGGCTATGCATTACATGTTTTATTATGGTTTTATCCTCAAAATATCTTTTCATTTTGTTTGCTTGAAATTCAAGTCCCGCGTCACTATATATTTTCATAGGTAAAACTTTGGCTTTTTTGAATACCAATTCAAAAGCCTCTATCATGTCTTCACTCCTCTTTGACTTTGCTGGCGCGACAAAAAGCATTCTGCTCAGAACATCTATGCAAACTAATAAATATTTGTATCCGTTGTTATATTGTTTTAATTGATCAAAAATACATAGATCGCATTGCCAATCGGTATGAAAACCGCTAGGTATTGTCTTTAACTTTGGAAATCTTTTTTTAATAGGTTTATGAAGGGTGTATGTTTTTTGTTTTTCGAGAAACTTGGTGATATGCTCTAGTTTAATTTTTGCGTTTACTTTTCTCGCTTCCTCTAAAATTTTATTTATTCCCGCAAAACTTGCTGGGGATTTGAAATCATAATAAACTTTTGACAAAATTTTATCTATCGATTTGGCCATAACTTTCAAAATATATCTTACAACATTATTTATGTGTTTTTCTTTTATAAACTCAAAGGGCGTGCGCATAGGTAGAAGTGAATAGAGGGGGGGGGGGGGGAGCGAATGTTATGGTTGAGCTGCGAAAGGATACTGACGGGTGGGGGCGGAAAGGACTCGAGTATCGTGGGGCAAGATTTGGGAATTGGGGGGGGGGGGGGTAGGGTATGGGGAAGCGATGGAGAAAAGGGGCTCGGGATTCGTAGGGCAAGAATACTTAAACATCCTATGGGTTTGAGTTGGGGGCGCGAAAATCAAAGGACCCAAACTCTCCAATAGGTTTTGGCTTATGGCGGCCTGACCAAAGGGTTCAGCCCCATCCAATAGATTTGGGTTTTGCGGGCGGCCCCCTTTACCATCGCTCCGTGCCTTGTCGCCACGAGAGTGAATGGCTTATGCAAAAATCGCTACGAGAGTGAATAGGTTAGAGCAAAAGTCGCTACGAGAGCGAATAGGTTAGGGTTAGAGCAAATGTCGCAACGGGAGCGAATAGGTTAGAGACAATGTCGCTACGAAAGCGAATGGGTTAGAGACAATGTCGCTACGAGAGCGAATAGGTTAGGGTTAGAGCAAATGTCGCTACGGGAGCGAGTGGGTTAGAGCAAAAGTCGCTACGAGAGCGAATAATTTAGAGCAAAAGTCGCTACGAGAGCGAATAGGTTAGGCAAAGTCGCTACGAGAGCGAATGGTTCGTTGAAATTCGAATGAGCAATCAGTGTACTAGGTGAAGTGTGACCGAGCACCCGGAACGCGACACAAATCTATTCATATTTATTTTCCAAGACGAAGTTTGGTCAAACATTAAAAGATACCGGGAAAGGTAAGGGCAAACCGTAACGTCTAAATATATTTTTTTATTCGCTAAAAGAATATTCCGGGTTCCGTCTATTGATATCGGTGCAGCCGGGAGGCTACGCTTCGGATGCTAATGTTACGCCAAAAGGCCTAACCATCCAATTTTGTCCATCCGTCAACAGAACCCAAAATTTCAATTAATAAACAAAAAATAAATGTAAATGTGGTTTGCCTTTACCCTTCGGCACGAGATTCGGGATCTATTTTTTAAAAAGTTTGGACCTGCTTTTGAAATGCTTATTTTATTTGTCGGAATGCGCACAACGTTTGGATGATATAGGATTAAGTAAGGAATCGATAAATATTGCAGAGTTTAAACCAAAGCGAATGAAATGGTTTGAGGTAGTTAAGGAATGGACAAAAAGATAGAGGATATATTTAAAAAATTATCAAGAGCAACGAAAGCTGGATGAGGGCAAAGCTGGGATCTTTTTCTTCATTTTTTTATAGCAAAAACAGTCTAAGAAATTAAAATGAGTGTCGGAAAATTTGTTGGTGAATAATCCATCTAGCGGTAGGAGACGCTAGATTACAGCGCCCACGGGTGTAATGTACGCGGGTAGAACGCGCACCACCCATTTACACCACCACCATTTGGATTAAACGGGGCTGGAGCTTTAGGATAAAAATTGCAAATTTTTTTAAATGCTCGAAAACCTATTTGTTTGTTAATAGCAAAATAAAGAGAAAAAAGGGAAGAAATGAAATTCTGATATCGAATAATCGAACGTCCTTCACGGGGGAGGGGGGGGGGGGGGGCGTCTGTCATTAATGACTTTAATGCGCATTGGGGGATGGGGGGTGGTGGATGTTCTGAAAGCGTGGGAATTTATGGCCAAATGAAAAAATATGCATGAGGGCGAACGAAAATTTGCTTTGCAGTTTATTTTAAACGGAGACGGCGCTTTAGAAAAATTACAAAATTTTTTAAATGCTGGAAACCTATTTGTTTGTTAATAGCGAAATAAAGAGGAAAAAGGGAAGAAATGAAATTCTGATATCGAATAATCGAACGTCCTTCACGGAGTGAGGGGGGGGGGGGGGAGAGTGACTTTAATGGGGTGGGTGTGGATGGGGGGGGGGGGGGGGTAACGTCGTCGTTAATGACTTTAAATGTGCGTTGAAAAGAGTTGAAAGAGAAGAAGGGAGGTGTGCGAGAGAGGGGTGCGCGCGTGCGTGTTTTTCTTAATTTTCTCCTTTCCTCATACTCTCTCATCGGGTAATGTTAGACGGGGGCTGGGGGTTGGGCTTGGTCTGACAGTAAGAATGGGATGTCGGCGGCGGAAACGCGAAGGGTCAAAATTTTGGGGCCGTGTCAGTACCATTTCGTTTACACTTAAAAAATTGTGGCGCTCATCTGGCCTCTGTATCGAGATGCACTTATTACATGTCTGACGCTCAGCTGGCCTTCCTTTTTTGAGAGAAGGGTGGGAGGAATGGTTTAGGGTTAGGGGTTGGGTTGGGTGCGAGAGGAAGGGGCCGGAGGGAGGGGAGGGGTGCGAGACGAGGGCGCGGGAGGGAGGCGATGGGTGTCTGGTAGGCGGAATCAAAATTTTGGGAATTGTAGGTGGGGGGGGGGAAGTATGGGGCGGAAGGGATTCGGGGTTTCGCGGGCCAAAATTTGGAACCAGATTCGTAGGCCAACACTGCTTATCATGTATTATGTATAAGAGAGCTTTAACATAATTTCATTTTAATAAAAATTAATTATTAAAATCTCCAAATGTCTTTTTTTAGATTTAATGGTTACTGCATCAAGAAATTGTAACAAATCACTAAATATGAATGCTATTTAGACACAAAACAGCATGTCTAACGGTCGTTCATTCTTGTTTCCTGCGTGAATAAGAAAGATTGCTGGTTTTTAATGTGTCCAACATGTGCAGTTGAACCTAAGATTATATTGATTAATTTAAAAATGATTAAATTCAAAGCGTAAAAAGCAAAATCAAAAAAAAATACCTCAAAAAAATACCATATAAAATATATTTTGTATCTCTAATAATATTATTATAAAACAGAAAGCGTTAAAATGCTATTGTCACTCTATGTGCAAGTATCTCATAAAATGCTATATATAAATAACAACAAAAAACAGATATTACTTATAAAAATTATTTCTTTTTCGAATTAAATAAAAAAAATATATAAAAACCAGCATTTAATTATAAGCAATAGTAATATTACAAATGTTTTGTATTAATAGAGCTAAATAAAATCGAATTTGTAGTCAAGGTCTACACCATTTAGACGTTAAAAGACGTTAAACAAATCGATAAGCCACACTACAACAGGTTCCGCATGAAGAACTCCCGATGCTACTGATTAAAGCCTGGTTTGATAATAAATTAAAATTTAAATAAAATAAAAATACCCATATATAAAAAAAATGAGATTAAGAACAAAGAGATTAATTTATATTTAAGATGTTTGAAATTTTATACAAAACAAATTTAAGGTATAAAAATGAGATTAAAGAAAGTTAATCATTAAAATTCTTCGGTTGGTAAATCAAAAATTTTTTTTTTTGCAAACAAAGCACTAAACAAACAAAATAAACAATGTGTGTTACAAAAACTTTTACATTTCGAGATTTGACCGTCATTGACGCCGAGAACAATTATAAATAAAGCAATTTGATAATTCTAATTTGACCCCAGCTCTCCTCAGGGCTCACTGCAAGGGACTCACAAATCAGCGACATAATAATTAACTCTTTATATAAATAATGCATTTAATGTGCCATAATACAAAAATATGAAATGCGGTAAAAAATATTTCAATGTTGAACTATAATTAACTAAAGTTAAAATAATTTCGGGACAAATGACCAGGAACGAATCGAATATTTTGTGCCAGCTTATTCAGGTATTTTATAAAAATAATTGAACCATAATATAAAAAAACTATCTTTTCTTGCCATTTCAATAATATTAAACATTTATTTTAAAAATAGAGCAAGTTAAATTGTGTTTATAAGATACTTGAAATAGCGTGTATCAAAAATAAATTTAACGATTTAAGTAAAAAGGCCGCGCTACGTTTCTCTTGCAATTTGGTAATAAAAATCTTTTTATTAATTGAAACTTTATTACACTAAAAAAATAATTAAATTCCATCATTTGAGTTGCCAAAAAAACAATAAATTCATTTGCTTCCTGATACAAAAAAATTCATACAATCCACGGACATATTATGTTAGGTAAATTCACAGTTAAATGTTAAAACATTGCACAATCAAATTAAATTACCAAATTATTAATATTTATTGGATAATAAACAAAACTAATTTGTGGGGCGCATTTTGGAAGTGAAAAATAAAAGGCCAGATGTTCGAGCACATGGTGATTTTAAAAATAAAATAAAATTTTTAATTAAACTTATTAATAAACTAAATATAAATCAGAAAGTTACTCATAAATTTAAACCAAAGGTGTGTGACTTTCCACAACTCAATTCACTTAATTTAACAAATTAAATAAGGGGCTAAAGGTGCAAACTTTGTCTGCTTGCTTATTATTAAAATTGAGAACCCCTCAAAAAACAAAACAAAACAAATGCGCAAGTCACGGAAACATTTATTTAAATGTAATGGTTGAAAAAAGTTCATTTATTTATTTTGCGGTGATTATAATAAACGAACATTTAAAGAAAGAGCGAGTGTAAATTAAAGCGTTTATGCACAATAAGTGTATCTTTGTAATAAATAAAACAAAAAACATTTAAATATAAATTAATGAACTTGAAAATAAACGGTTATAAACAAATCTTATTGGCAAACAACATTATGCGCAAATCTTCCAGGTCTTTTCGACAACAGAAATTTAAATAGTACAAAAAGTAAATTTAAAATAATGGCAAAAAAATCAAAATAAAATTCGACGCCTCAATTTGGAACAGGAACGGACGGCTTTTTTAGATTGAAGACTAAAAATAAGATTTTAAAAATTACTATAAACATTAAACCCATAAATTAGAATAATAAATAACTTAGGTTTAATAAATGAATATAAATTAATGAAATTATATATTATATGCATAAAAGACAAGCTAATTCGCCGCATAAACGACAGCAATCGACGTGAGAAAAACAAATTTCTGCGCTGAAAGCAAAGGAATGTGTTGGCGCAGTTTGAGCTTAAATTTGAATAAAGGACCAATGTTAAATGGCGAAAGCTTAAGGCTTAAGGACTCATTTACTGAATTCTTCAATTTTGCGAAGTTGAATGTAAAACGGGATTAGCAGCAAAGTTTGATTTAGAAGCGGAAGAATTCGAAGCATGCTTACAGTTGCAAAAAACAGCATAGAATAAAGTAAAAATTATTTGGGTTCAAGAAAAATGATCATACTGGAGAATAAAGTAATAAACTTATTTATAAAAAAAGATATTGGTTAAACCAGTTATTTAACTGTGATAAAAAACTCAAAAATATTAAAATCTATTAAAGATAGAATTATTAACCACAATTTTGAAAATATTATTCGAAAAATATTAAGCCTCGTGGATTTTCCGAGCGGAAATCAGCGGTTTGGACGACGTCGTAAAGTCAGCTAAAAAAGTTAGAATTCCAGCTTAATCTAAACGGAAAAGGGAGACCAAATAAAAATTGCAGAAATTATAGATAAGTACAAGAAGTGCCATATCACAAAAAGCCAGAAAAGCCGAATCAATGAGCTTTAAATGGCGAATAAATAGTCACAGGCTTCCTAACGATAATTTTATATATCAAAAAAGCTAGATTGCCAATTAAGAAGCAGTGTTGCTATTAATTCGAAAGATTTAAGTAAATTTAAATATCTCTAAAAAGCAAAAAATATTGTTTATGTATTATTCCCAAGCTGCAATTGAATTCAAGAAATCAACGTTTGCTTCCTCATTAGCCAAATTCAAAACCTAATTTTAAGTTTGCTAGAAGTAAAATTTTTAAATTTTATAGTCATCAAAAGCAAATGGGACTACAAAAATTATATAAATATATATAATTCTTATTGTCCTTTATAAATGCCTAACGTTTTGAAACAAACCAAACAAATCAAAATACACAAAATTAATTACCCAACCAAAAGAATGAATTATTATTTTATTATTTACAAAAATAACACTATAACACAAATAAAATAATGATTAATATAAGTAGAACCATACAAAATCATCCATTCACAAACAAGCGGAAAGTAATAAATATATTTTGCCACCCAATTATCTTTAAAACCAAATTTAATGTTAATAAATCATAAGATGTAAAATGAATATCCATCCGACTGCCTGAGCATAAAATCTCCACGACTTACAATGGCAGGGATTTTACACCACTATTGCTATATGTAAGTTAAATAAGTTCTGCTGTTTCTCTTTCTATTTAGGTAAAACAACAATGTTTATGAAAAGGGTGCTTTTAAATTTATTTAGTAAATATTTTTATTACTTGTTTTTATCTTACGCATTAAATGTTTTCTATTTTTTTAATTATTAAAATTTAATTGTTTAGGCGCACATGCAAGGCAGTGTTAGATCGTGGGGGCGCACATGCTATTAAAGAGCAAAATTTTTACGAAACACGTAGCCTTTTGTCAAAAAACAAATACATTTTTAGATAAATATTTATGTTAGAATAATTTATTATTTATTTATTTTATCTATTAAACATGCCTTTTATGGCCGCTTCCTGTAAAAGTATTTTTATTCATTAATAACAATTAAATTACATGCAATACAACTTCGGTTTATTTGCCCTGAAGATAAAAATAAAAGTTTTGTTTTTAATCTTATTTTCTTATAAATAAAAGAAAAAATTCAGCTAACCTGTTCTTCAAAAATAATATATCTTTTTAAAAATAGCTTTAGCATTGTTATTATTTTTATTTTGAAATTTATACATTTGGAATAATCAAATAGTTTATGCGCTTTTAATGAACTGCTGATGTGCAGAAAGCTTAATTGTAAGTGGGTTTGCTGAATTGATATTTAATTTTGCTGTTTCACTAAATTTAAATGATTCAAAAAACCAATGCTTAATTTACCGTCTCAACATTTGTCGAAGCGCAATGTCTGTGCCCATCTCCTCGCAGGTGCTGTCCTTCCTTGCTTGCACGAAAATTTTTGAAGCTTTGCGCTTGGATCTTCCTTTTCAGACCCAGTTTTTTCGAATCAGCCTAAAATTCAACAGGCTACAAGGTTCGTTTCACACAGAAGTGATCGGCGAATCTCGATGTTTCTTCTTCTTCTCGGACTCTACTTTGCTCTGCCGCAATGTTTGCTTCTCTTCTTCTGCAGGTGCTCAACTTTGTTGCGCATCAATTTTTCAGGATTCATTTTCCTTATGTATAAATCAATTATGTGAGTATACGTACGTGTGCGAGAATGGATTTATACAATACTTTTGCTTTTGACCTGATCAAATCTACCAAATAATTTATCAATTTGTCAGAGGAATGTTAAAAATCGAATTTTTAAAATTTGTAGGCGAAATGTTACATAGGCGAGTTGTAACATTTTAACCTTGTAGGCGAAATGTTGCGTAGGCGAAATGTTGCGTAGGCGAGTTGTACGGCAGCGCGAGATCCACTATGAATTAAAATATAATCTTATTTTCGCTTAATAAATAATGTATTTAGCGGATTTTAATCTTTAAAGTAACTATTCTTTATGTTTCTTTTTTTAATTGTTGAATTTACTTCATATTTATTTTTTCAATAAATTCACTAATAATTTAAATGATCAAGAAATATATTCAAATCAATTATATAATGAGCTCTCACATTTAAAGCTATGACTGTTTTCGACAACTTACTTCTTTGGTTTGATTTTTATCAAGAATTATTTAGGTGCTATTTTTAATAAAGATGAATATTTTTTATTAATGCTAAATCCTTCGTATATTCCCTTGTGTTATTTTTAATTTATATTGAATATGATAAATCATTATTTTTTGTTACTATTAAAATTATCAATTTCCTCTTAGCCACCGTATTTCCGTTTTTACTTTCTTGATGGATTGTTTTTCTTTAGCATTTCGTATTTCGATTATTATGTTGTTATATGTAATATTTTTATAATTATGCTATTCAATATTTGCAATTTAAATAATAAATTATTAATGGGAAACGTTGAGCGCTTTTTAAGTTTTTCTTACCCAAAAAAGGGCTTCTTAAATTTGCATTTAAAAGCTATAATTTCTTAAAATAAAGTTTCATTTATTGTAAATGTATAATATTTTTTTCGATTTAAATTTGCCAAACCGTTAATATTTAGATTTGAAAAAATTTAATTACGGGTTAATATCCCAAAAGCGTGCATTTGTATTTCTCAAAAACTGAAACTTCAAACTTACAGTAATCGTTTTTTTGGGTTGCGCTCTAATTTGACCAAACAAACAAAAAACAAAAATTTTTTGGTCTTTTTTTGGTTTTAGTTTTTTCAATTATAAATTTGTACTTTATCAAATACCGGGAATCACGGGCCGGGCCGGGTACCTGATATTGCGGCTTCCAATAAGCTGTAACTAATAAAAAATTAAATATTTAAAAAATAATATCAATTACAATTTTATTGACTGCCATTGTAATGCTGTAAATTTGGATTATATTTAAACGCAATTTAAGTTTACTTAATCATTATTTAATTCTGTTTGATGGGCAATAGATATTCAAATAAAAACATAATCATTGTTATAATTATTAAAACGATAATTTTATTGGATTGTAACAAATAATAATTAAAATTTTACATCACAAATGCAAATCTACGTTCCGCATCCGAGCAAAAATTGCTGACAATGTTTTATCAAGGAAAAAAGATTCTGGCGCGGTAGCAAACCCCAACTACTCAAAAATTTATACAACGCAGCTTTCAAATAAAATTGTTACGAATAATTTGTTAATGTAAAAATTTTTGTTTACTAAGCATTAACAAATGTTTGGTACAAAGAAATACATCACAAATAATATATAAGGCAAAACAATATATATGAATTGAATGAACAGAAAAGAAAAAAAATAATTTCATAATTCTTGAAATGGCAAGTTGCACAACAATTGTTCAAACAGCATGAATAAATTTTTTGAGACCTATAATTGAAACTTGTGGATTTATAAAAAAATAGCATTTAGCTTAAATTTAACTTCACATTCATAAATTTGTATACTGATGAAACTAAATATTTATTTACAGTTTTCCGAAAGTTTTCACTTTCAAAATAGAAAAATGTAAAAATTAATTGATAATTTTTAAATAAATCTAAAATTATCAATTTTAACGATTTAGAACGTGCGAGCTTGGAAATAATAATTTAAAAACGGATAAGGGAAAATATTAAAAAGCGGACTTAATAATCAAATCCGATTCATTTATTTATCAGCTTAATATAAAAGTTACTTTAAAATACCATTTTATTTTATAAAAAATTTCAGTAGAAATGAATTATTTTATTGAAAAAGGAGCGCCCGCTCAGACGATAAAACACAAATCAACGACCGAAATCAAGAAGAAAAGATCGCGCGTGCATGAGGATATTTGAAAGTCGCTGTCGATAGAATGTAGTATAGTGTTAGTAAATAAATTAAATTTTAAAATTGGCATGGACAATCAATCTGAAGGAGCCTGGTCGAACTTATTAATTTATGTAAAAACAACCAAATAATATTTAAAATAAAAAAAAACTTATTTTTAATAAAAAAACAAAATAAACATAATGGAATAAAGTGAGAAGTGAAAACTCAGATAAAGGAAAACCTGCCGCACAAGCTTGCTTTGAAGTTAATGCATAAATAAATACAATACATTTTTAATAAAAATTATTAAAAACAACAAGTAAAATATAATAACAAATATAGCTTAATGGTGATAATATTAAAAAAATAATAATAATAAAAAAATTAAATTGTTTAAACAAATAAAAAATTAGTTATTCAATAAACTTTACGAAAACGAAACATTCAAATAAAAAGTGTCACTTACCCCACGTGCACTCAGCTACCACATAGAAAATCATAAGTACTTTTTTTTATAAGAAAAAGATATTTTAAATTTTTTTTTAATTTTAATAATTTTTCGTAGCTTTTCTACCTCTATTACATTATCGTACGTTTAAAATTGCCTTGTAGTTGACTCCGATATTCATTTCCTTAATTTTTGCATTTTTAGTAAACTTGTAAATAAAAACCGTTTAACTTACACAAATTTTGGCTAAATAATAATTTATGTTTATTTTAGGTTGCATGATTAATTAAAATATGAATAACAATTAATTATATAATTTTATAATTTTTCAACAACATCCATGCACACGCATTTATAATTAAATTTTTTCGTCAATTTTTTAACCAAAAAAGTATTATTTGTTTTCTGACGTAATCGATTGGTATTTGCTGTTCGTCCACTTTAAACAAAAATAGAATAAGTAGTTTTAGTTATTTTATTTTTTAATATGCACTTTTATTAAGCAAATATATGAGTAAAATTTGAAGAAGATTATCAGAAAGTTTTCAACTATAAATTTTAATGACTGTCTTTTTTAAATTGTGATTTGTTTGTTTTTAACGTTCTTTATTGTTTTTATTTTGAGACCCAAGATTCCTTTGTGTAGTGGCAGTATTCTCTTCAGTGAGAGATTAAACTTTATTTGTAGTGGCAGTATTCTCTCAAGCTAAGTGCATTAAAAATTTAAATTTTATTTAATATATGTAATTTTTTAAATTTATATGCTTTGTGTATATGTATACTTTAGTTATAATTACAGTAATTATTTTTATATTGATGTAAAAGTTAACCCATGTTTAAATGTTTATTTATTATTTTTTTACTAAATTTATATTAGTGTTTGCAATGTAATTAAATTTAGCATTAATCACATCGCTCTATTTTAATTTGTCGTTTTTTAGTTCAATATACAAGCGCATAAGTTATTAATATTTCATAAACATGAAAAAAAGGTTTAAGAACCTCAAATATAATTAAAATATATTAAAATTTAAATATTATACTGAATTTTAGACTTTTACGAACTCAATGAATATTAATAATAATTCTAAATTTATACATTTAAAGTAACTTTTTATTTGGCTTGATAAATAGCAACTAACATATTATTAACTTCTATAAAGGCGCAATTTAAATTTATTAAAGTTGGATTATACACACGGCATGACTTGTATTTTTTAATACACGTGGCCTAGCTCGTGGCAAGCTATACGGGCGGTGTTATAGACGCCTCGTCTGGCCAGCTCCAGCACGCCTCGAATTATGCGCGCTTTTGGTAGTGCAGCCGCATCGCAAGATTTTGCTTCGCGTCATAATTGGCGTTTAATTAATCAAATGAATTTACAAATTTTAATTTCTAGATAAAATTTATCTGTTATTTAAGTAAAATACAATCATTTTTTAATTTTTTCAGGATTCGTAATTTAACAAAAGAGCAATAAAGTTTTTTAATAACATCATATATAGACTGATTTTAATTTTTTTGTAAATATTAATTGATTCGAACTTGATTACCAAAATCCATTTCTCGTTGAGTAAAAAGCTTCTTCGGATTCGTGTGATATAAGTTTAAAGCAAAAGTTTTGCAATTTTTAATAATTTTTATTTACTCAATGCTTAATAATTTTGTTTATACTCAGGGCAAAGCATAAGCGCTGGATACTTTTTTGTGATTGCGTTTTCAATATGTCTTTTTTAGCTTAAAAAACAATTAAGAAATTTACTTTATTATTTAATAGCTTCTAACGATGGTGTAATTTAAGGCGTTGATCTTATATAACACTTATGCTATATCAAATATTTTTTTTTGTTTTTAATCATTGGCAAACAATTGTTTCGATTTCTGGTTTAATTTTTTAATCAAGCGGGCTAAAAATCAAAAAGTAATAACGATTTCTAAAAGAATATAAAGAAAATTGTAATGTTTTCTACAAATATTTTCACGCAAAAAATTACAAAAATATTAAATTTATAATAAGCAAAGGGTTGTCACGATCGATTTTAACCCGGGTCCCAGTTTCGGTTAGGCCGGTTTATAGGGTTACCCATTTTTTGTGCCTTTAAGTCTGGCCAACTTCTTGAGGTTATTTTTTTTGTTCAGCGTCAAAATATTGGTCACTTGAATTTTTTCGATTTTTAAATGCCTAAAAAGTTCTGTTCTTTACAAAAAACTTCCTATTTTGTCTTCCACTGAATTGAATTATCTTTGCATAATAAAAAAGTTTTCATTTATTTTTTCTGAGCTTAATGCCTTCTGATCTTCTTTCGGCCAGATTCCACATTCCTAATTTTTTTGTGTCCTTTTAATTAAAAACCTATTTATTTAGTTTAATGTTCTAGAAGTAATGCTACATTTCATAAATATTTTTTGTATTTTTATTCTTTAAGCCTTAATTTGATTAAGATAGATCTTTTATTTTCTTATTTTACCTTCAACATTTATAACGATTTTTGTTATTCAATAAAGCTTAGTACGGCACATTGCTTTCGCTTCTCTTTGACTTGGCTTCCAACTCTGACTCATTCATTGTAAGAGCATGATTTATATTTTAAAATTATGGTTTGATTTGAATTATCACCTTGTATATTTGTTGTAAATAATAAAATATTATGCTATTTTTTGAATGCGGACGACAATTTTAAAATTTAACATTAAAAATAATTTAAAATATTAAATGATAAGTATAAACAAAAAAACATTAAAAAGTCAAGTATTTTAAAACTTTGACAAAATTACTATTGAATGAGTTATCTCTATTAAAATTTTTAAAGTAATTCGACCTAAAATCAAATTTTGCATGACGAAATCAATGATACACAGTTTGTTGACCTATATCAAGGCTATTTAGAAAAGATTAAAATATTAAAACCCAATTTAGAAAATTAATTATCTGTAAGTTACTGGATTTTCAAACTGGAAAAGGCATATCGACAAATGTTTAAATTAGTGAATTTAAAAACTATCATCAAGTATCATCTAAATAATAAACCAAGCATGATTTAATGCAATTTATGATTTACACTTTCAACATTGTAATAAAACAAAAAGTTTATTTAAAAAATTGATAAAATCTTTAAACGTGCCTCTAGCAATTTGGCTGCACCCAAAAACCGTCGACAGATTCAAGGAGGTGCAGTTTAAATTTTGTTTAATTAAAAGTTTAGTCGAGCACAATAAAAAGTAAACTAATCATTTTAACAGTTATTAAACCCAACTAAAAAAGGTATTTAAAATAAATGCTACTCTCTGTTTTAAATTAAAATAAATAAATTAATTTAATCTTTTAAATCAGGTTTAACTTTTACATTTTAATAAATTTGGAATTTATAATTTGATAAATCTAATCTGAACCAATATTTAAACATGAAAAACTACATGTACGAGCTTTCGGTTCAGAGCCGGCCGCGAACAGTGCGGATTATAAAACAAATTAAACTCAATATTCCCATAATCGTATACAACCATACAACCAATTTAATAGTATATAATTTATAAATTATAAAACAAAAAACATTGAAAATAAAATAATAAATATCTTAAATATTACAATAACAGCTAATGTTAGGGCGACAACTTAAATGAATGTCAATCAATATCCATGTTTAAGCGAATAATCGAAGCCAGTTTCTATGACACGGACGGAAACGGTGTCAGCGAACAACCACGGGAAATCCTTGTGCGCCTGCCTCAGCACCCACTGCGCGGAGGGATTGGACATGAGCATTATTTACGAAACAAAACATAAATTAATAAAATGTTTATTAATTAACTACAAAAATTTGATTATATAGCTGCACTGAAAAAAAAATTTTTATGAATTTTTTGTGGTATGCCATAGAGCCCTTTTGGATTTCTTCAAAAAATAAAATGTTCAAAAAAGTAATTACAATAATTTTTAGCTGGGGTGCGTCTGAAATACACCGAGTTTTGCAAAGGAATAAAGAATGCGGCGGGCGCGGGCGCTGGATCATGGCCTAACTCCCCGTCATTGCCTAACCTGACAGCATTGTCCGTAATAATCATTTATAAACAAAACCCTAATTTGACCAAATAAAAGTATTTAAATTATTTTGAAGTAAAAAAATATAAAATGAAAATAACAGAAGCATTAAAATTGATTAGCACTAATTTAAAATAATACGTGATTAAAAAAAAATACAAAATTTTAGACAATGTTGTTAAAATAATATAATTCATAATATGTATATGAGATAAGCTAGATTTAGGTTATTGAAAGCAAGCATATAATATGCGCAAAAAATAAGCAAACAGATATTTATACTTTTAGGCTTGAAGAATGCAAAATAGGTCTATCTGCAAATGTTGGAAGGTATAATAGATCATTTTGTAAGTGGAACAATTTTTTAAGCTGCTAGAGGATTTTCTCTATATTTATTTGTAACCATTACAGATAAATATATTATTTAATCACTAGTCGGAAATGCAAAAAGCTTAATACCAATTAAAATATTGTAAATTTTGCTTAATCACTAGTCGGAAATGCAAAAAGCTTAATATCAATTAAAATATTGTAAATTTTACTGTAAATCGGGAAAAAAATGCCAAAATTCAAATGCGTAAAAAGATTAACAAATAGTTTCATTTAATGCTCTTTGTTACAATCCATAGTGAAGTTAAGGCGATTTGATACTTTTTAAAATGTTGTAATTATAAAAAGTAAAGTGATTTAAATCTGATATTAATTTAAAATGATTAACTAACGTAATGAAGAGTTTTTTTTCGAAAGTTAAAAGCTATTTATATACCCTCAATTAAACCCTTTATTTAAAGGGATTAAATAAAAACCAAAACAATCATGCAAAGTGCTAGTTATCGTTTAGCTGAATTTATCATTACTTATTTTTTTGACAGAGATATTATTTAGTTTTATGTTGACGCTTTTATATTTTATATTTAAATTTTTGATTAAATCAATTTTAAAAACTCTGCTTTTGCAGAATGAGCCTTTCTCCTTCTTTATTCAATTTAAATTTTTTTATCACAACTCTTTCCATAAATTTTACTTAGTTCTTATTTTGTGCCATGAACCTTGATTAATTTGGTAATGTTGTTTCCCAGTCTGCTAAATTATAATAATAAATTAACAATGTTTAGTATAATCTTATCAGCATTGTAAAAATAACTGTACTCATCGCTCAATGATTAAATTTTTGTTTATAATGCGGCCGTCTTTCATTTTTTGCGGAAATTATATTTTGGCATAAAGAATAAAAAATTATTTAATTTAAATTTTTCATTGGCTCATATTTTGAATAAATATTTTCCTTAATACCTGGCTTTTATCTATTTTTAATTCGTTAATTTTATTTTTTTGTTACATTTAAACTTTAACAAATTTTAGCTAATTTTAAATGATCGCGGGAAAGAAGGAACTAAATTAAGGCAAAATTATTTAAAGTATTACATAACCCACGGAATAATGCGTGCATTTATTATCAAACCAAAAACAATTAGAAAAAATCTCTTAATCAACAAAATTTAATAATTATTTAAATTAAAGGTTTGATCATCGTTTTTGAAAAACGCTCTTTTCAGTATAACGCTGCCTGGCGGATAAAAACAACACTTTTTTATTACTAAAAAGCACGGGATAATTAACTGTTAAAATAACTATGCAAAAAATTATTACCTCGATAAAATAAAAAAGCGATCTAATTTATTTATTAACCATAGGTATATCATCAAACACCACAACTAATCAATCATAAATTGTGTTTGATTAAACAACTAAATTTTTTATTTTTAGCTATTCTATTTTAAGTTAGCAAAAAATTTTATCTTTGTAAACATTTGGAGGATTTGGACCATTCTTGGCTTTGGGGAGATTCGATTCGGACGGGGGCGGGATTCGACCGGTAGCCGATGGCGTGTACTTTATTTTTATTAAACTTTACCATGCCTGCATTTGTTCTAAGGCAATGTTAAAAAATAAACCCTTAAACATTAATCAAATTAACTAAGAAATATTTTGCTGTACTCAGCAAAACAAAAGCAATAAATAATTGAATTTATGTTTAATATCCAATAATGGTCGTGACAACAGGTCACGAGAAAATGCGTGTCACTGTGTGTTTGACTGCGCGTAGTGACGGCCGAAAGCAGATTTAATTTGACGTAAAATAAAGTTGATGTCTTAAAGTTAATTGATTTATTACTCATCGGCGATTAGCTTGGGTTGAACGATGTGTTCAAATATGAGTAACAAATTTAATTAGAAAATTTTGTCTTACTTTAGTTATTTTTAATATATAGTACAGAAATTTTATTATCAATTTTTAAATTTAGCTAAAGGCATATATGTATATTATTTATTATAAATATATAAAAATAAAACCAATTAAAAAAGTTTTGAACGCCCAAAATCTTGAATTAAATGTATTAATATCCGGCTCCAGTTTCTCGTCTGAACCAATGCGATCGGGTCGATACATTTTGTGTAGCAGCGCACAACTGGAGGACAGCAGGTGTTATGTTATCGATAAGTCTCAGCTGATGAGCGCGAGGGATTGTAACTCGAGGCCTTATTTGCATTAATTTAAATATAAGTTGATGCACGAATTCTATTAATAAAAAATGTTTTCATGGATGCACAAATTAATTTTTAACTTGATATATAAAACCTCGCTCAAAATCCCTTCCTTCTTTATGCTGACCGCCAATTCTCCAAACTTCTATAAGAGGTGTTTAAATTTTACTATGATTTAATAATACCCAAATAAAATTATATGTATTAAACTTAAAAAACAAAATTGTGTGAATGGAACTGAAATTATCTAAATTACATTTATTAAATTTTAAGAAAAACTGAGGGAATATTCTTCAGTTTAACAAATTAATTCTGATGATTTTACACGTCAAATAATAATAATCAGTTAATATATCTCCATAAAATATTTATTAGCAAATGATAAACGGGATACAAAAACTTTGCTAACAAAAACAAAAACTAAAAAAGGATGATTAAATGTATTCAGTCAATTTAAGTAAATAAAAAGTAACAATCGAATTATTCAGTTAACTTATCAGAGTAAAATTACTTAATAAATAGAAATTACTTGACGAAGATATATTTCTGGCTCTTTTTGAGGCGAAGAAAAAAAACAATTCAAAAAAATTTTAAATATTTATGCTCTTTATCATGGTTTAAAAATTTTATTCTTTACAAATCGCTGGACTCCAACGATATATAAACGAACTCCTTTGCCGGACTCGTCCTTAAATTCGCTGGAGGCCATTGTAAATACAAATAATTATTGAGAAAATCCAAAAAATATGAAGAAATAGATTAATTACCTAAAACACAACACCTCGTTTTTGAGCATCGCATATGGGCGCCTCTATCAAGCACGAACAATAAAACACATATTTCATTTAATAATAAAAATTTTTTTATAACAGCTTTGAAATTTAGTATAACTTGATTATCTTTGATTTAAAAATTAAATACATGTATGTTCTAAAACCTAAATACAGCAATAAATGCCTCCTTTTAGAAGTCATAAAATTACATAGATTCCTCCAAAACTATAAATACAAATTTAAAATTTACTACGTTGATTAACAAAAATTGATTAAAACTCATGTAAAATACGCTAGATCAATAGCATACAATTGAACAAAAAATATTTCACAATATTCACATTCTGGTGCGTGTAAAATATGTACTCAATTGAGAAAATAAACAATTTAAAAAATATATTTTTATTCGTTTCAGACGGGTTTTTACTGGCGTACTTTGGTATCATAGTGGCAAAGGTAAGCGATTGCTGTAATGTATTAAAAGACCATAAAAATTTAGCTAACGGTAATAATTATTTATAGTTGCAATTTTTTTGACAAAACCAAATAACAATTTCGCTAAAAGCTACATTACAGGAGAGTGAAACTCAAAACATAAAAAAATCAAAAGTGATGACTAGGAGATAAATCATTAAAAAGATCAGTATTAATATTCGGTAACTGTGATTATAAAAGGCAAAACTTTTAAGAGCGAATAATTCTTTTGAAAAAATATGAGTAGATCTGGTGCTGAAATGATGTAAAACTAATTTGAAATTTTTTATATGTAATGTTCATCAGGTTCAGTGTCAAAAAAAGTAAACATTTCAAAATTGCTTAAATATATGATCATAAACAAATAAAATGCATATTTAATTTAAATACAACAAATAATCTAAACAAAATTATAAATCCATTTAGTCAATTTTTGTCTTTTTCAGAAATATTTATTATTAATTTTAATCAAATAAATCCAAATATCATAAATCAATAATTAACCATTAATTTAATTAAATAATAAAGACATTTTTCAAAACGCAAAAAATCAAAGCTATGAAATTTAATGTAAGAATTGATATGAATATTTAAACAGCACATATAAAAATATATTAAACAATTAATATTGCCTCTAAATAATAAAAATATTCAAAACATTATATTGCTAAATTGTAAGCATAAATTGAAGTGTCACCCAATAAATACAAATATAGAGGAGGCGACTAATGATATAAGAATTATTAAAATAAAAGTTTGCTTTTATCATAAAATGAAGATAAAAATTCGATGTATAGACAAAATAAATGAAAAAAATGCACAAAAAAATATCGCTTAAATACATTTATCACATTAGTGCAAAACGCTTGCTGTTCATTTCGCCTATACATTTATTTGCATGATAAAAATAGTATATAAGTTCTTCCTCTTCAACGGACCCTCGTGAAACGCGATATCATTGTTCATGTCAGAATATTTTATCAAAAGCAAAAATTCAAACAATAAACCAAAAAAAAATCCCAATTAAAAATAAAAGATTTTAAAAAATATAAAAATTGTTATTTCCTAAATAACAAAAAAACTACCTTTATTTCCATTTATACAGACACAAAATAACATAAAAATCATTAATTAACTATTTCTACATGCTAGATTTATAATAAATAATCAAAAAATTGAGGTAATAAACTGTTGGTAAATTAATAATATTATTAATTAAAAAAATATTAAGAAATAAATATAAAAATATTAACCCAATAAAAAAAATTTTTATGATAGCTTTAGCGTTTTAATAATTTTAACTATTGCTATAAAATAATTGCAACAAAAAAAGTGAAAATTATAGATATAAATTCTAATATTTTTGTTTTGCTTTTTTAAACGTTTTGTAATTCACATGTAACATAGAGCGGAATGGAAAGGGTGGTTTAATCTATTTAATTCAAGACAATTACTAAAAATATTAACAACTCAAAATCAATTTTTAAAAAATCAGTTTGAAAAAATGAGAAGAATTAAAAAGTTATCCGGTTGACAAAAAAAAATCACTACTGCCGTTTTTTGAATAACAATAAAATCACTTGACAGAGTGTTTTGTACCAAACGGAATAAAATAATTCGCAAACACACGCCATTTGACTACCCAACTACGTTAATTTGTCAATCGCTGGGAGAAGAATAGAAGGATAAAAGCACAAGGTAAGGCTTCACGGAGGCGTAATAAACGTGATTATCTTCTGTCATTAAAATAGGTAAAACGAAACTTTAGTTAAAAGAAATAATTAATTAAATCTATATATAAAAAGTCCATTTATAAAATAATATAAATAAAAAATTTATTTTTATTAAAAAAACATTAAAAACAGTTAAATACAAATTAAAAGACCAAATAAAAATATCTAACAAAAAATCGACACAGACAATTTCAGTTGTAAATCTCAAAATACTTAAAATGGAATTCAAATCAAAATTTCCCAAAATGCTTTTTTTGCAACAAAAACAAAATTTATTATCAATAATATTTCATTGCATGATAATTTATTAATACAAATTTTAATTAAAACTAAAAATATATCATTAATTAATTTATTAATATGAAGAGGTTGCGGCATGGTGCGGTGAATAAAGATTTCTATTTTGATTTCTAACATTTTATAAAACATGTATTTGAAAAATTTTAAATTTAATTAGAAACACTAACATATGTATTTTAATTAAATAATCTTGGAGAAAATATATAAATAATCTACAAAAATTTTTTTTAAAAGGTTCGAAACTGTGATTGCTTAAATTCGCATAAATTTTAAATAAATTATTAGGCGTTTGTTTATCCATTCCTTCGATGATGGATATGGACGACTTCCCAATCTCATTATGAGGTGGCTTCCATGGGCTCAAGCCGATCGATCCAATTGACGGATTCGGGCACAGAATATTACCAGTGCATGCAATCTGGTGTATCGCTTGTCAGGAAAATATGGAAAACAACGCAAACAGATAATTTAGAAAAAAAGCTAATTATGGAAAGATTATAACCCTTTTACAGTTTTGCAAAAATAGAAAATAAAATTGTAATAATTTAAAATGAAAGTATAAAGTTTACGCTTTGTAAGAGATTAACTAAAAGGAATTTGTTAAAAAATAATTACGTGGGGTTGTGTCATACATAGTACGGCATAAATATGATTTTTATCGACTTTAATAAACAAAAGTTCTAATACTAAAAAGTGGCAACGAGTGCCATCATTTTAGTAATGAATTATTTTAATAAAAATCCTATTTGAATGATATTGAATGTTTTTCCAACCAAAAACTTAAAATGATACGCGCAATGTTATAGTTTATAAATTCATAAAGTTTTTTTCATAGAAAGATAAACCTGCCAGTCTTCACGGCAATCTTTACAAAAATAAGCATAATCTCTGTGAATAAGAAAAAAAGGGTTTCCAACAAATTTAGCCCAATGAAAACTACTCTAAAGAATCGAAAATAAAGTTTAATTGCAAGGCCGTTTAAATCATTATTAAATAATTTATCAATATTGTTTAAAAAATATAAATACAATAACTATCCCCGTCTTTGAATAACAAAATTTTGTCAAATTTATTTATTATTTAAAAAAAAATTCATTAAACTTGTCGTGTATAAAAGTATTTTTACACTATAAAAAATCAAGCCTTATTCTAATAAAAATATGCATAAGGATATTATGAAAATTTAAATTAAGATTCTTGATTATGAAATTTACATTAAAATTCTTATAAATAAACATGAAAACATACTGTCTCAATGGGGCTTTGTCAATCTTAAATCAAGCTTGAAGCTTCAGATGAAAGACCTGGCCATAAAAGAGCGATTTTTCACCAATAGGAATATTTATAAGTTTACGAATAAACATGCAATAAATTATATCATATAGATGCGATATGCTTTTGTGGAGCATGACGTAGGACACAGAAAACAATTATGGTAAGCAGCATGAATAATTTCTGTTGTTGTGAGAGATGAATTCATGTTTTTTTCTCAAAGAACAATATTTAAAGCATAATTTGTAAATTAGAGCTATTTGTTTGTTAGGAAATGCTATATTTTCTTGGCGCATTCTCTAAGGCCAAAATTGACAAAGTCAGCACCCAACAGGGTCTTCTCGACAGCGGAAATTTGCCTCTTCACTGATTTGACTTCGGCTCTCAGTTCAGTGGATACGCGGTCAATTTTCAAATACAAGCACCCGATGCAGTCAAGATGATAGCGACAATCGAGAAACTTGTCCCTTGCTGGTCACTTAAACAAATTTCGTAAACACAAGAAGAGACATAGTACTTAAACCCTTTGGCGAGTGCGTTTCTTTTTGTTTATATTCTGAAACTTAATTTAATGTTTTTCATTCAACGATGTATTTTTTTATAAATATCAAATTTTGGTATAAAGCTTGGCTTTTAATAAATATATTTCTCATGACCTTACTATTTATATTACCGGTAAGAATATTAGCTAGCCTGAATACAATTGATTAGGATTACGTTATCGATTTTACGTTTATTATTTTATTTTGTATGGAAAGCTTTACCAAAAATCTTTTTTAGCTTGTATAAGTGATTAAGTTGGGTAAAAATTTATATTTGCTATTTTAAGGTTTATTATTTATCTGTTTGTTATTTACCTTTTAAATTTAAAAATGGAAACATTTTTTTATATATTTGAATATGATTACAATGATTTTTGCTCGCTAAATAAGTTTATTTACTTTGCAATATCCATTCACTTTATTATGTATTGGGTTTGCAACTGGTTTGGTTTAAATTCAATATAACAATTATGTTTGAAAGTTTTTAGTTATTTCCTATAAATAAACATATTTTTATTATAATTTATTTAAAATAATTTATGCTTCGCTGCGTTGCACTTTTATCAGGGAGATCAACTTTAATTATTAGTACATTGTTATTTTGATTTTATTTTCATAAAGCGATTTTTTTGTTGCATTTATACCATCGAAGTGATTAAGTTGTTGTAGCAATAATAAAAAAAATATTGTAACAATATTTAAAATTTATTATTTTATTTGGTATAATTAATTTGCGAGATCCTTGGCAAGTGAGTGGTTTATTACAGGGCATTTCAAATGGGGCGTCTATTTTTTTTTAAATGAAATTATTACTTACGTTTTCGTGATTTGTAAAATTGTTATAATTAAAAAATATTTTGTTCAAATTATATTGCAATTTTAGTAAGTGTTGTTTTTCTCATACCAGGAGTAGCATTTTTCAAAAATATTTTTCTTATTTTATTAATGAGTCTTTGTTTTGAGAATCAGGTAACTCAAATTATTTTTTTTCATCAATAAATTAACAATGATTATTAAATTTTATTGAAATTTTAAATAATATTTTCTGATAACCAAGTAAATTGTTATAGACAATTTATAGTAATGAAATGATCCTAAATAATTTGTGTTCCAGTTATTCAATAATGAAAAACAAATTATTTGATTGTATTTAACACTGCCCTGTTCGGCTATTGATGGCGCGTCTACCTACTCGTCATTCCCGTTCCTATAGAACGTCCGAATAAATAATTAGATTAATCTGCAATTTTGTAACTGACTTTTTATTATATATTTTTGAATGCATAATATATTATTTTAAAATTATGGTTTTTTAATTTTTTGTTTTTAATAAATACTTGTAATTTAATTTAATTTTATATTTATTTTTAACTAGAAAATTCAAGGTTTAAAAGCTTTTTAGACAATTACTCGAATTCCATAATTTTTAAAATTTGATATTTATAAGTAAGTTTCTTTAAAAAATGATACTTTTATAGGCTTATATTTATTAATTATTTAAAGCTAAAGAAAATTAAATTTTTTCATTTTTATTTTAACTTTTACTTTTTAAAATTATAATGTGACCGTGCCTGAACAACTCCGCTTCATTAATGCCGATAAGGCGTTTACGTCGCCGTGCGACAACACAACAACAACTGCACTTAAGCAAAAAATATCCATTCTTTCTTTTTTATTTAATTAGATTTAAGACAAAAACAATACGCACTTTCGATTTATTTCATTGGAATTTTGTGATATGCATGAAGACACAAATGTAAATCAGTTTGTCTTAACTTATAATTAGGGTCCGGATTTTCATGTTTTAACATGTTTTTTTGGCGAATAGGGAATCGTGAGAGAAGCCCAGAAATAGCATTCATTTCGAAAAATTTTCGAATTAGGGCGACTTTTTAGTCCATATAAATCCATATTTTGGCTTTTTTGAGAATAAATCCATATTTCGCCATTTTCCCGTAATAAATCCATATTTTGGCCTTTTTGGGCAATAATTCTTAAGAAAAATGCAATTTTTTAGGCTTTTTCCGAAAATTCTTGAAGAAATTCAATACTTTAGGCACTTTTCCCAAAATTTCTTAAGAAAGATGCAATAAAAACGAAAGAGCAAAAAAAAAAAAATTTTAAACCAAAAATGCACCCCCTAAAAAAAGGCTTTTTCTTTGACCAAAAATCCACCCCCAAAGATTGACATTTTCCCTACAAATTTTTTTATTTATATTTTTTATAAATTTTTCAAAAACATGTAAAAAATAATACATTTACAATTGTGAGAGCAAAATTAATAAAGATTGACGAATTTTTAAGGTTTTTACGCATAAATTGAGAAGATTTGGTCCGTTTTAGCACATTTTTTAGTCCATATTTTGACACTTTTTTGGGTTTTTGGTCCATATTTTAGGGGTTTTTAGTCCATATTTTAAGTCCATATTTCGCGTTTTTTAGTCAATATAAATCCGGACCCTACTTATAATTAAATATTACTTTTAATTTTGCGATTTTGTTCAAAATGTTTAAACTTTATTTAAACAATAGAGCGATGAATTTTTTGAGAACTTAATTTAGATTCAATTGTTACTAATTGCCTTTTTATTTATATCGATGTTTTTTGTGAAGAAATGTTTCTATAATTATTTGATATTTATACAATTAAGATTTAAGCGTATTTTTTTAACTTACAAAAATTTTGGTGCGACATTTTTATATTTCTGAGAATTAAATGTGCGGAATAATTTTGTATCTGCATTTATCAATCTTTTCTTTAAAGTCTAATGAATTATACACCTTTAGAATTTAATTTTATGCGAAAAAAATAAATTGTGTTTTAAATTTTATTTTATATCAAAGATTATTTGTTATATTGTATTTGTTGATATTTTTAAAAATTTCTTTAAATATTGCTTCGTTCTCCTTCTTTCACTACGGATGACATGCAACCTCCAAATTATATAGTTGAACTTCATTAAAAATTCACATCCTTTTAAATTGTGTAATATTTATGCGAATTAAACAGTTCACAACCAATTTTTTATATTTGTTAAAATGATGGTTCCAAGAGATGGGGCAAGTCTTGCTGTGCAAATGGGTTTTATACAAATTTTGTCAACCTGTACATAGGCAATATAATAGTTCAGAAGCATTTACATCATTTGAACATTACAATAAATTTAGGTTCAAAGAAAAGTAAAACTTTGTTTTTTCATCGATGGCGAATCCGAGATTTAATTAGAAATATAAATCATAGAACAATTATTCAATTTAAACTATAAGTAGGGTTAGTTTTAATTGACTTTAAAAAACATTTTTGGTTTTGCTTATGCTTACAATTAGGGTTGTCACCCCGACCCCGTCCCCGACCCCGACCCCGCAAATTTAGGCCTTTTTTCGGGGTTTTCCCCGACCCCGACCCCGACACTTCTGACCCCGAAAAACCCCGAACCCCATCCCCGACTCGGGGTCGGGGTTAACATACACCCCTAAAGATGGCATCATTGAGTGATAAAATTCATTTTTTCCGAGGGCTTGGCAGTGGTCTTGCGTACTTTTTGACAAAAAATTTATTGAACTTTTACAATAATCCGAAAGATAATTGGTGACTTGGTGGTGTGTCTGTTTGGCAGTCAAGTTTTCGTTTGGGTTCGAACCCGCTTGAGTGCAACCACTTAGTTATTTTTATTTGGCCTTACTCTCCCCCAATAATGGAACTTTTTTAATAAATTTCCAAATATTTTTAAATTAAAATGGTGCAAAAGATGAATTTTTGAATAATTCATCACTAGGGATGGGATTTTTAGGTTTTTGCCTATTTTTTGTGCAGCTTTGTTTTAGCAAGTTAAGCACGAAAAACATGTTTTTAGTCGGAAATTTGCCGTTTTAACGAGGCTTTTCATACCTAGGAAACCCTATTTTTGGGGTTTCGCGTCTAAAATAGGCTCTCGAGAGTATTTTAAGATTTTTTCGAGACCTATTTTGGCATTTTTGGCGACTTTGAATGAGAACTTATGCCGAACAAAATTAGAAAATATAATGCAGGAAGATAAGAAAAAAATAATATAACGAAAGGATATCCGGGGACATGAGGCTGAATGCAGCGTAGTTAAGTTAAATGATAATAAATGATAAACTTTTTATAAATAAACGCATTAAAAACATGCTATAATTTGTCGGTGGTGCCGAGAAAACGATATAAAAAACGAACAGTCTAGTCAAAAAATTAATTATTCAAATTAAGTGGCCGATTTAAAAATAAAAAATATCAGAAAACGAAAAAAAACATTTGTAATGTTATCGCGATAATAAGAAATTTTAAATAGTCTTTTCTCATACAGGCAATCCAAGGCTTACAAACAACGCCAATTAAACTCCATACTTGAAACTTTGACCACGGCATTTTGATTTGAAGTCGTAGTTGAATGCAACTAATAAAAAAATAATGGTTTTACGATAAGGTGATGAAATTTGTCGACCAGCATGAGAATGTGGATGTTTTTGACAATAACGGAATTCTTTTTGTTGAAATTTTATTAAAAAAGCAATATTCACATTTAAAGGCAAAGACGCAATGTATTACTCGACGAATTTGTTTTAAGACCTTGTCGATCTCTATTCAAAATCCCGGTATATTTTTTCGCGCGCGCGTATAGTACAAATTCTTGCGTTTAGTATAATATAATATTTATTATATTGGGTGAGTAATTTCAATTTTTTGTTATAGATTTTAAATGTACTTTTAATGATTATAGGCAGATTGCTTGTATTTGCCACTTTTGGCTAAAATAGCTCCATCTTTATTTATTAATCCATTCGAGCGTTTTGCTAAATCGCCCCGTTTTAATGTTACATCTAGAAACCAATAAAAATTCAATAAAAAAGCGTAAAAAAATAACAACTAAAATATTTAGTATCTTCATGCAATAATGTCGTAAGCATTTGCCGATTCCAATGCATCAATAATATCGTAAAGCACTTGCCGATTCCGATTCCAATGCATTCATGATTCACTGTTTACATATTTGACCAATCTATGCTCTCTTTAATTTTTATTCATTTTTAATTGCTACGTATACATAAATTTCAATAATAGATAAATGATATTTTTTTATTTATCAAGTTTATTTTACAATAAAAATTTTTATTGATTTATATTTTTATTCGGTGTTGCGTTGATTATAATGGTAAGAATATTGTAACGTTCAAAATTGGAGTTAAAGAGATTCTATGAAGAATACATTTTGGAAAATGGAATACGTCGTAGGCGCTTTTTCCCCATTGGCCATCAGTACACTAATCGATTGAAAATTGGGGGGCTCTTAGATTAAATAATTTGTTTTAGTTTGCGTACCTTTTGAATTTGTTAATGTTTGGTTATTTATTTTTTGCCGGTTTGCAACATAAAAATTATATTTTTCTTAATCAAAAGCTTGTTGCGACTTTTTAATACCAAAGATTTATTTAAAATTACTTTATTAAATATAATAATTTTATGCAATATCTGATGCACTTCATTTTGTATATGAACAATTATAATATTTATTTTTGAAGTGTTGGCCATCTTTATATACACTGTTTTATGCTTCAAAGTTATAGATGATTTTTTCTTTGTTTTTTTATTAAATTATTGTCTCAATAAAAAGTATACTCTATTTGAACAAATTCTTTTTAGATTTTTTGGTGAATTTTTAATTTCGTGCTGAATATTTGAATTAAAATATTATTTTTATATAATCGGGGTAACATTTTGTTCCGTTAATTTTAACTACAATAATTTTTTTTATCACATAATATTATATATAAATTTATTTAAAAATTAAAAAAAATTAAATTTCAGAGTAGATTTATTCATAAAAAACAAACACTATAAAGCAGTAGCAACAATGCTTAGATGGTCTTGTTCATAGATGGTGAACAAAAATAAATGTGGAACGAAATATCACTGCCAAAAAAGCTTAATTCGTTCGTCAATTATCCTGCATTGTTATTTAGAAAAATTTATATACCTATACGAGCCTAATCTTTAAAATAAAAAAGTAATCAGCTAAATTAAAAATATTATGCTCCAAAAGGTAAAAAACTATACTAAAAACAAAAGTGATTAATTTAAAAATATAAGTATTGTTTATGAAATATTACAAATTATTTTTAACGAATTTTAAATCTGTTATAACAATAATAAATATACTAGATAAATTGCTTTTATTCAAATTAATATTAATAAATCGAAAAATTAAAAATTACATATATAAATTACAAACATATCGGAAGGGCTTGAAACTACGCCGCTGGCGCTCTTTTTGGTGAATGGGAAGGAAAAAGAACTCTGCTTCAATTACGATCCATGATTATTAGCAAAGATATAAATTTCAACAAACTATATAAGTAATTTACGACAAATGTTTTAAAAATAAATAAATATTGGACAATTTAGTGCCGATAAACCAGAAAGCGGTAACTCACTCTTCCACAACCGTCTCTTGGCGCCAACATTCTGCAGCGTTAAGGGAGAATATTTATGCTGCCCTTGGTTAGCATCCCATTAATAGCATGCAAAAAAAGCTATATAATTATTAATTGCAGCAGGAGGAGTTGCCGCGAAACATTTCACACATCGGAATCCCGGGTGTGAAGAGGAAACATTTTTAATTTACTATAAACATTTTAAATATTTAAAATACTTCTTGACTCGCCATTACCAAAAAGCTAAAAATATTAATTTGCTTAAAAATGTAAATTCCAAGCATCGTAATGAACTTGAAATTATTGATAAACATTTATGTGCTTCAAATTTAATTGATTTTTATATTATAAATTAATGCAAAAATTACAAAAAAGAATTCAAGTTATAGATGGTTTAAGACGAAAAAAACCAATAATTTTAATATTTAAATTTACAATTTTTTGTGTTCGATCTAAATCGCAGCTGATAACGAAATTAATTTTCTATCCAATTTTATTCATTTTTTTAAATTTGCTGCATACCTAATAAAGGTAACAACAAAGGTTGTTGTCTGTTTGCTAGTTTATAAATAGAATTATTCGAATTATAAATGTTTAAACAGGCTGTTTTGGCACATTTTAACGTTAATATTTATACTAGAGTTTAATTGGAAAATTAAGTGTGAAATGGCACAAACGTCCGAGTTATGGATTCGCCAGACATAATATTAAAAGAAAAAATTAATTTACATTAATGAACTTTTATAAAATCGCATACAAAGGATCAACATTTAACATTTATTTGGAACTATTGTTGCTGAAATTTATGATTGAATAAATTCTTATTGAACTCAACGACGAGCAAATAAAAATACATTGGTTTTATTTATTATCAAATTGCATAAATTTTACTCAGCTGTTAAAATGCTTATCTCCTTCCAATGCCAGTTTATCTTCTGCAGATTATCGTAATTACATATAAACTTGCACTTTATTTTTGATTTAAATCATTTGCTGCATTTCTAATCTCCGATTTTATACTATACTGTTTTTAAATAATTATTCAATAATTTTTAATTTATAATGTGATTAATGCTTCATTTTGTTATGTAATATTTCTTTTATCTTTTTCAATGCTGAGTTTTATTTTGGCATATAATATAGTGCAAAAAAACAAGCCCTTTATTTTTTATTTATACTTTAAAAAATCTTATAACTTTTAATTAAAAGAAATGTGCTCATCTTAATATAATTAAATGCCTCGTATAATATAATCTTCTATATAGTAGCGCTACTCGCGAATTTGTTTTGGTGAATTCAATTACAAGTGCATAAAATTTGCAAAAAAATCACTTAAAATTTTTTCTAAAAACGACATTGGTCTTGTAAATTGAAATAAAAAACTTTAATGTAATTCACGCTTCAATCAATGAATTAACAAAACTATACCCAATTTAAAAATTTTATTAAAAAAGCGATGAATAACTTTTCAAATAATGATCGTAACAGCAAAATTAAGGCTCATGTTTGTAGCAAATGTCGCGTCGTTTACGTAAATGCCGTTGCCGCTATCGAGTTATCTTAATACTTATGTAACTATTATATAATTATTTAGAGATGAAAACGACGTTGTTCTTGGTGATGTGTATCAATACTTTAATATAATAAATTTCTAAAATTATTTTTAAAATTGTCAACGAGAAATTGAAAAAGAAAAACAATGGTTATCGATATTGAAAAATAAAAGTATTTAAATTAAATTAAAAGATTTTTAAACAAAATTATAAACAAAAATTAGAATTCTAAAATTCGTTAAACTGATGAACAGACATTCCGGGACTTGTAAAAATAAATGTAACGGATTAAATAAAAGATAAACTCTTTATGTTAACTTTTAAGGTAAAACGTTCTTAAACATATAAAAGATGAAGTATAAGATTAGGCATTTATATGATAATGAAGTGACGAGCGAGCCATGGTTGCCCGAAAGCAAGGGGTACAGAACCTTAAATATACAAATAATGACAAATTAAAAAGATCTGATTAATAAAAAAGATAAAAATTAAATATTTTAACGAATAAATGAACAATAATAATAGCTCTCACAAAAAACATTGGGGAACAAAAATTTACGAAACGAACCCATTAATGTAAGCAACAAAAGTCTATATTGGGGGATGCAACAATTGAACCCAAAATTTTATGTTTTTTTGGTAATTTTGTTTGTATTTTTACTTCCATCTGACGTTATGTCACACAAAGAGGAGTAATGGCTGTCAGGTAATCCGGATTCCATAATATTAAAAATATTAACGCTGATTAAAGAAAAAATGAATCGCTGTGTCAATCTATTTCGACCTAATTTGAATTCCGAGCCCGGACTCAACATTCAAGAGAAGTGTTGCTTATGTCAGAAGTTTTTGCTGCCAGCGCGCATTTTTGCTGACATTTTTTAAAATTCCGTTGTAATCCAAAAATACCAATCTTTTAAGTTAAAAGATTTTGCAGAAATTTTACCGGCGCTGAAGCACCGACATCAAAATTCGTTTAAATTCGAATTTAAAAACAACATTTTTGGGCGGAAAATTGTCTGTGGATTTGAATGTTCCTTTACAGCAAATCCGACGAATCAATTCACATCGATTTTAACATTTGATGGGGGACGGGTGAGTGGGTGAACGAACGGCTGCACAAAGCATCTTCCTTTAGTCACTCCTGCCAATCAATTTTTTTCTGGTTTCCCCAATATTTTTTATTTTATTCATCATAACCAAATGCTGAATCACCGGCATCAAAATTTGTCTTAATTTTTTAAGAATATTTTTTGGTAAAATGGTTACAACTCATCGATCTTAATGTTGTTAAATAAAAAAGACCGATAAGGACTAGGCTCGGCAGTTCCTGGATCATTAAAAATGGTAATTTTGTAAAGCATGTTGAGATCTATTACAAACAAATTTATTTATTTTAACATTGCATTCAATTGTTATTTGATTATTTAAAAATCTAAAAACATTTTTGAACAGTAAATAAAACGAATAATTAAATACAAATTTAGCAAAAATAAATATTTAATCATAAGTGATTTCAAATATACAATTTTATTAAAAAATATAAATACCATTTGACAAAAATATATGGGACTTATATTTTGAAAAAACGTGCATGCAAAAGCTATATTAATTTGTCAAAATAAATTTTGAAAATACTTAATAAGATTTTATTTATTTTTTAATTTAATTTATATATAAGATTTTTCACTTATTGTTTTGACGCCACTTGTTCAATTTTCTTATTTTATCCTATTCATTTTTCAATCGCTTTATAATTTTGAAATATCATTTATCATTTTTTAGTCAAACAATTTAGCAATGTTATTTGAATTAGAAATGTAATTTTTCTGTTAAATTTATTCGTTTTATTGTTATTTTATTTATATTTGTCATTTTCTTTATTTCAGGCTTGTGCCACCACAATTCACTCAATCTGGTCTCGGCATCTTCTAATTTGTACTGTTTTTAATTAATGTTCAATTTATTTAAATATTTTTTGTTGCAACAATATCTCATTGATTGTTTATTAAAAAGTTGTCTTTTTTTATTATGATATTGTGCAATACAGTCTTCAAATTTGTATGCCTATGAAATGGCAAACAATGAAACAAAAATAATCAGTTGCCACAAACAATGGCCCCACAAACAATGGCCTCTTTCTCATTTGTTAATATTTTATTAATTACAAAATCATTTTTATATATTTAAAAAGGTAATAAACAAAAGCTAAAAATAAAAAGCGGAGATCTACTTAGAAAGTGAAGACTAGAATACAAAATAATAAGTGTCGTTCATCAAAAAAATCAACGACATCTAAAATAAATAATATGAATTCACAGTTTACAATTAGCGCACCGTTAAATATATTTCTAAGTAAATACCGGAGTCTAAACTTAAAAACAAACAAAAATATTTAAATTGAAAAAAACAGATAATAATAATTTAAGCGAAATTATTGAGTAAAGTAGCAAAAATACAATATCGGAGATTTATTTTTAAATTTAAGCGATAATTCAATAAATAACCAAAATCATAATATCATCCAAAAAACAGAAAAAAGTAACTTACTGAGGTTTAAATGTCTCAATTTTTTGAAATAATATAAAAGGAAGCCAAACATAAGCCAACTCAGTGAAACAATTAATTATAACACCTTTTTCGAGTGAACCCCAATTTAAACCATATAATATGTATAACACTCTGATAAAAGAAATATATTTAGGACCAATAATCAAATTGTAACTCCGATCTATAAATATAATCATTATACAATTGCAAGCCAACAACATACACAATTAACAGTAAGTTTTTTTTAAATTACACAAATCCAATTAATAATAAAGAAACAAGTTTATTAATGAAACTTTAGTTTATTTTATCACCAAATTAACATTTTAAATCTTATTTTGATTAATTTTTATATAAGTCTTCTATTCTTCACTAAAGTGTTTGAATAAGATGATTTAATCTTCTGCTTCATGCAATCACTTTATATTAGAGGATTATGTTTTTGATATTAGCATTTTAAATGTTATTTTTGCCTGTTTGCAAATGTCGATTTAATAATTTTTAAAAGATTTACGCTCTCAAATATCACAAAAATTGAATATTGGATGTCTTTTGCAATGCAGATTTGCAACCGCAAAGTCTGAGCTATGCCATTTTTCAATATATTTTTTAAAGGTTTAGTAATATTGTACATAACAAATTTAATTCTTATCTTTAAATGTAGTATCATGGCATTTATTAAAGAATTAACTTGATTTACTTATTTTTAGTAAAGATAGTTATTAAAATCAGTTTTTTAAACTAGCGTGAATAAATATGTATATTGTTCGTTATATCAATCTTTTTTTATATATGCGACATTGTCCACAAATTCTTTGTTCGCTCCCGTTGACGGCCCACGGCTTCTTTTTTTCTTGGATTATATTCAAATAATTTGATTGTCATATTTTTAAGTTACACCAAAAAAGAAGAACTAAAAAATATAAATAAAAATGTCGTTGATTTTTTAGTTCTTAAAGAAACAAAGAAAAATTATAAAATAAGTTGGTTACTTAGGTATTTGTTGCATTTAAAACTTCTGTTTTGTTCCATGTTTAAGAAATATTTTCTTCATTATTTTTATTTAATTATGAATTTATTAAACTATTATTTATTATCTATTTATATCAATAATAAAAATTTTATTTTTAATATTTTTCTTTAATAAAATTAATTTTGATTATCTCTACAAAATCCATTTTGGGTTTTTAAACTCGCTCGCAATCGTCCGAGCGTATGCTTGTTGTTTGACTTTCGCAACTGGGGTTTTGTCAATTATTTCTGAGATTACAAGACTAGGCATTCTAAAAACGGAGCTAAATTCCGATAATAATATTTTTTTAAATTGCATAATTTTACAAAAAATTAAATATAGAAATAAATACTTTTAAAAATCTTAAGTCATATTTTATTTCAGAGTGATGCCTTGGATGAGTTTCTTTCGTAAATCTCAACATTTCCACTGACGCTTTGGTGTCAAATAAGTTGTCGCCGCCTGAATGATTTAAAATCTTAATGGAAGGGGCTAATAAACGTACTCTTGCGTTTTCCATTCCACGAATAGATGATTTTACAGGCACGCAGCTTAGATCGACCCCTGCGCCGATAGTATCTCTCGCCCCAAATTGTTTTTTGCTCTTTATGAACTGTACGCCGCCAGGTGACGGGCCATTTCCCCATTCGTTTATCACACGCAATAAATTTGAAGTTTTAATCTTTTTTCATCTTATTTATTAATTTCAGGGGGCTTTTATTGTTTCTACATGTTGACGACATTTCATGCGCTTAATTTAATTTTTTTTAAAATTAAGTTTGCTTGCCAATAAAACACCCATTAAAGATGATTGGTATAAATTTTTTGCTTTTAAACTTTTTAATAATAAAGTTAAACCAAAATAAGGTTTTCTGCTGATCTGAAAACTTTTGTCTAAAATAATTTATGCCAATTGCATTTTAATTTTATTATGAGCCATTTTTACAAAAATTGGATTCATTTATGTTTCAAAAAATTACTATGCCGTTTAAATTTGTTTCAATACATTTATAACCAAATTATGGTTAAAATCCTGCTTTCATTATATTCTTTTTCTGATTTAAAGGTTTAATGTTTTTAACTGCTTATTTAAATAACATAATTATTTTCAAAATTTAAAATCAATGTAGGTATATAAATATTATTTTTATATTTTTCGTTTTTATTTGATTTAATGGCAGATGCCTTTTTCCGTTGTATATTCGGGGTGAGGGGAGGGTTGTTTTGTGTCGAGTCAAATGTTTATGTTGAAATTTAAATTTTTAATTTTCTCCTTTAAAATAAGGTTTTAAATTTTTTAATAAATCAAGTACGCGATGCTAGAAACATCTTTACTTTTTCTTCTCTCCCCCACATATGAAATAACCATAATATAGAAATACTTTAATTAGTCAAAGTATGTTATTTATAAATTTTTAGGGAGCAAAATTTCACTAATGTATTAAGCATTCATAATTCGTTTAGCAGATTTTTTTATTTTAAATAGTTATGTATATTACATGTAATTATGAAAGTTTAATTTTTCCAGCTAAAGTATTTTAATAAAAAATCTAAAAATTCATTTAGCTTGAAGTGATCGTTTTGCATTAACAATGAAAGATTTATTTTGAACTCAAATTGAGTGTATTTTTAACCGTGGGACTAACGAGTAGCTGTTTTGCCGAAGTTGCCCAGCAGTTCGAACAAAAAGAATTGATGACGGCAAATGCTGAAAGCGAAAAGTTTCTGAAATATTTCTTTGACATTTTAATATTTGAAAGACATTTGTTGCGACGTTTGCTTGTATATGACTCTGATTATTTATAAATCTTTTTTCAATATTTATTTAATAGTATGTTTATTATTTGCTTGCTCCTTTTTATCCGGAATTTGGCCTGGGAGTTCTACTGTATTTTGTGCCCTGTTTTTGATTAGATTGTTAAGTTTTTTGGCTTTAATTGATGCAGGGTCTTAGGAGGAATTTAATTATTTTTTCGTAGAAATTGCATCTCCTAATAAAAGCAAATAACGCTTTTCATCCTTTCAATTCGATCTTGTCCACATTTTTGCTCATGATTCATCTCGCAGAAAACATCTATGAGGCCATATAAATTTTTAAACGTCATTTTCTTTTAAATTTTATGATCATGGCTGTCATATTATTTTTCTTTATTTTTTCTATTTCCTAATCATCCGTGTATGTTTTATTTTATCGTTATTTTTGCGAACCCATTTATTTTTCAGAATTAAATTTCAAATGAAATATTTTATCTATTTTTTATATTTAGTTTAATTTATGCGTTGTTTCAGAGAATTTAGTTTTTTTTGAACTTCAGTTGTTATAATTTATGTAATCTATCTGTCAATTCATATATTTAAATTTTAATTATAGTAAAATATTTTTAAACTTGTATTAATGTGAATATATCCAAATAAATTTTGGCCTGCTGTCATCCCGTTTATCATCTTCGATGTGCAGAATTTAAGGCGCATTTGTCACTCTGCGAGTGATGAATAAGTTTCAAACTATTAAAAAAACTATGTAAAATTAATTAAAATTGTTGATTTTCTTTATTTATTTTACAAAAATTTTTTTTTTAAATTTGTGAATAAGTTGCTTTGGACATGAAATTTTAATTCGATTTTATCCAGAATTTTATTTACTAATAACAACCCTTAATTTACTTAGCACTGTTTTAGTTAATATTTTATGACTTTTTTTTGTTTAATGTTGCATCGCATGCATTTAAAAACTATTTAAATATTTGGGTATAAGTTATTTAAACTTAATTTTTTATAAATTTTAAGTTGAATATTCTTAATTTTAGAAACTATATATTTTGCCGTAGAATGTTTTTAAAGAAACATTAATAAGAAGCCTTTTAAAATCGTTGTATTCATATTTTGAAGTTGTTTTAGTTAGCTGATATATTTTGTGTGCTTTTTATTCCTTCTTTCTGGTTATTACATATGCATACATTAGCTAGAAACCTCTTTTTACGCCGTTATAGCTTAATTATATTAGGAAATTTGTTTCACGATTTAAATTAAAGACAGATTTTTAAAAATAAAATCCACATTTTACATGCATTTCTTAAGATAAATGCGTCATTAAAATAATTAATCAAACCAAAACAAAATAAATTACGTCATAAAGTGACAATCTGTGATGGTTTGGTTCCAAGTTTAAACAGACATTTAGATCAAAAATATCCCAACGATATAACGGTCAAATTAACTCGCAAAAAATATACAAATTTCCTTTAGACAATTTATTTGGGTAGATTTACAAATAGCCATCTCAAATACTTCCATTTACATTATGTTTTAAATTTTTAAAAAACACCAAAATTTTGCGAAAATTTAAAAAATTTACTAAAAAGCTCTAAAACATTAACTAAAAAAATGCTTACAAAACACTTTATTTAAAAAAACATATTTTTAAATTAAAAATTTAGAATATTTTTAGTATTAAATCGCCTTAACAATAAATAATTTAAAATTTTTAAACTAAATATGTTTAAATAATGCAATTACAAAAATACACCGACTTTGCCACCACGATTTGCGAGACAAAATTAGAAGTGATTAGCCTAAATAAAATAAATAAAATAGGTAAACAAGTGAGTACACAAAAAAAGTAAATTAACTGACGCTACTTAAACAAAGTTTCAAAGATGTTATTAAATAAAAAAAAGCTTAAGATTGGCAAATAATGATTTCCTTATTAATCAAGAAATGGTAGTGTCAGTAGCAGGGGTGGACGAAATTTCGTTTCGGTTTCGTGTTTTTCGTGTTTTCGTGGGTTTTTGGGTTTCGTTTTCGAGTTTCGTTTTCGTCCTAGAATTTTTTTTCGTTTCGGTTTCGTTTTCGTAAATGAAAAAATATTTTTTTCGTTTCGGTTTCGTTTTCGTAAATGAAAAAATATTTTTTTCGTTTCGGTTTCGTTTTCGAAAATGAAAAATTTTAAGAAAAACTCGAAAAAATTTACACTCCTAAAGAATGGACTTTTTGGAGATAATTTTAATTATGGGAGATAATCTAGTGTTTGACACCCCAATACATGGTGGTGTAGTGGTTAGTGTTGAGATCATTCGGGTCATCATTTGTCAGGTTTGATTCCCCGGACCTGCGACTCTCTTTTATTAATCTTTCGTGCAGAAATTTGTTTTTAAAAACAATTTAAATAAGTTTTAAAATTATTTTACACTTTTAAAAATAAATATTTCGAACTTTCCTTTATAACTTACACAAATCGTATGCTTTTTTCTTAATTTTCATTCAAAACCAAAGAAAAATTATGAATTTTTGTATGAATTTTTATAACAAAAACCGATCAAATTTTAAAAATTTCTCGGCGGCGCCTATCGGCACCGCGGACTCCCCCCGTATCCACAGAGGTGCCAACTCTATGGCATCGGGTCAAAAATATGGCTTTTTTATGAACATTTTTCTTAAGGAATCGTCAAAAAAAATGCTTTTTTGAAGGGTGGTGGGTGGGTCGGCACTGCCGATAGGCGCCGCTAATTTTTGAAGATCAATTAGCACTATTTTCGGGAACTTCTCATTTTCAAAAAATAAGAAATTTTTACAAAACTCTAAATATGGCAAAATTATGGCATTTGCCATAGAAATAGGGCAAATTGGCACCCCCGCTCATCCAAAAAATTTGTTAACTTTGCTTATGATTAAATTTTGTTTAAAAATTTTCGGTTTTTTCGTTTCGTTTCGTACGAAAACGTATATTTTTTCGTTTTCGAATTTCGTTTTCGTCCTAGAATTGTTTTTCGTTTCGGTTTCGTTTTCGTAAATGAAAAAAAAAATTTTCGTTTCGTGTTTCGGTTTCGTCCTAAAAAAATTTTTTCGTTTCGTTTTCGTTTTCGAAAATGAAAAATTCTGTTTTCGTCCACCCCTGGTCAGTAGATGATTGATTATCAAGCGCAGGAGGCAGAATCATAAGCAGTGTGATGCTCATAAGCTTACAAAATAATTTTAAATAAATTATAAATTTAATTATCATAAAGAAATTATTTTTTGCATTTTAATTTTTTTATATTCATTCCTGAATTCAAATAAGCTTCTTGCTAACAATGTTTTCAGTCATTATATTAATAACTAGGGTTGGGCCCCCGCGTGCGGGGTTGGGAATTGCGGGGTCGGGGTTTTGCGGGGGCAGGACTGTCGGGGAAAACCCCGAAAAATGGCCTAAATTTGCGGGGTCGAGGACGGGGTCGGGGTCGGGGGCCCAACCCTATTAATAACAAACAAAATAAACATTTTTGCCCTGCCAATGGATATCATTAAAGACAAAGAACCAACCGGAATAAAAATTGCGCAACATCTATTATTTTAGCTTTAAATATAAAATTTATTTGGTTATTTCGATTTAATCTCCAAGATTTCTGGTTGTTAGCAAAAAATGCATACAAACATATTTTGGTGAAGCTCCTTTTGTTTCATTTTCATTTTATTCGTTTGATTTCATTATTTTATTTAAATAGCAAATATAGTTGGTCCTTGAAGACACTTTTCGGTGCTAGAATCTCTCAACTCCCAATTGTGGATGGTTCCGAAATCCTTAAGGTTTATAAATTGTAAATACTTATTTATTCATTAAGTATGTGATTTTTTATTTCATAATTTTAATTTTATTTGAATATTTCCAGGACAGTTGGCATATAACGCGTCTTGGGTAGTCTGGAATTTGGAGTCTTTTTGATGGCGGATCTTTTCTAGTAACTAACCAATTTTTTTTATTAATTTGAAAGCCATGTTTCTTTTTGTGTAATATTGCATTTTATTTTTTTAAAGCAATTTTAAGACTGTTGAATGGATAAAGCCAATTTTTTAAAAATTAATATTTTATATTGTTACCTTATGCGCGCTGCCACCATATCTAAATTATTTATTATATAAATGTTATAATTAATCATGTTTCGTATTTAATTATTTTGTTGTCTTATATTATCTTTTAACTTAATTATAATTCTTTCAAAATATGTCATTTTCGACGGTGCAGATTGATGATTCGATAGGCCCTTCCCTCCTTCTCGCCTAGAATCCTAACTTTTAAAATAATTTTTTAAATGATACAATATATAATAATATATATAAATAACAAGTTGTCGAAATAGTTTTAAAATATAATAAATAGATTAAAAGCATTGAAAAAATTACAAAAAAAAACAAATTTTTTTTTCTTTATAATATCCAAATTAGGATAAAATTTTGTAAAATATAGTAATTAACACATAAACTTTTTATTAAAGACAATGGTGTGTATATTAAGCATGCATAATACTTTTTTAAATTTAATCATTGCATTGTTCTTTTATTTCGGCAATTTATTCCATTAATATTTTTTTGTTGTGTATTGTTGGATTGACAATTTTTGGTTTTAATCTGTGGTTTGTTACATTTTTCTAAGTGTTGTGACGACTTTAGCCCAAAAAATTCTCCAAATACTATAATATGTTATTTAATTTTAATTTTGCTTTTATTTTGTACTTTTATTTTATGCTTAATGAGGCCTTTCCATTTCGCGTCGCTGGATTTTAAATGCCAAACTTATTGCAGCTTTAGGTCAACCTTAAGCGGCCGACTTCTCTTACTGAGTCACAACCACAGTGTTGTGCTCCTTTATTTGGTAATACCGCATAATTATATTAAAATTTAATTTTGGTTTATCCTGCATTTAATTTTCTATTTATTTCATGATCACATTTGTTAATTCGTCATTTTCACATTTATCGGATCCATCACGGCATTGAATTTAATTAGAAATTTTAAGCAGATGTCTAACCACTGGGTTAACAAAGATAATTTTTACAGTTCTTATAAAATATATTGTGATTTTACTATGTTTAATTTTAGGATTTTTAATGAAAATTTGTTTATACATTTTTCTCTGTTAATTGTTGAACGATTTCCTGCAATTAATAAATTTTAAGTCTTTTTGTTTATAAATACTAAAAAACAATTAAATAAACGAAATTCAATTTTAATATATTAAAGCAAATGGTGTAAAATTTTATGTGAAAAATTTTAACAATTTATTAATTTGATACACCTAAAATATTAAATTTAAAAATAATTTAAATACATTTATATCGAATAATCAAGCAAGATGTTTTGGTCTCAGTCTCAGAAATTGAAAGCACGAAACTTGCAACACATAATACAAGCAAAAGGAAGTGTTGTAAAATAACAAGTGAGATTTACCTGTATATAATCAAAAACAATGGCCACCTAATTATAAATAATCTATAAATGACGATAAATATATGATTATTTGTAATATATCAACAAAATCCGAAAAATAAAAGCTAAGTAAGTAATAAAAGAAAAAAAAGATGAACCGGGCACTTTGAAGTCGGACCACTTTGATTGAAAAGTGTAAAGATTACTTACCTAATACATATTCACATAAAAAAATAAATTATAAAAATATAAAATTACTAATTATCCATGTGACACCAAAATTAAAAATACTAGTTAAAATAAAGATCCAGGTTTGTGCAACAACAATAATTAAACTCCTATACTTAAAACTTTAATCATTGCATTTTGATATGAAGCCCCAGTTTAATGCAGCTAATACAAATAATTATACTACAAAGTAATGAATAATCGATTAAGTTTCAAAAGATAATTCATATTAATCTGAAAAGCTAATATAATAAAATTAAAACCAGCGGTCAAAGCTAGAGAGAGAGAGAGAGAGAGAGGCAACGGATAATAATAATTTCTTTGATTTTGTTAGTATCTTTTATTTTAAAAAACAATTAAAAAGAAATTATCAACAAATAAGCTTGTTTTTTAAGTGTTCAACAAAACTTAAAAATATGTTGGATTCCTATTTATTGATGTAAAATGGAAGCTAAATTACACGAAAACTATTGTTGCCCCTGTTGTCCATGCTCATAATATAGTACCTACAAAATTCCCAAGGTTATAATTTCAAAAGATCAACGGGATAAAAAATATTCCCAAAAACTAAACAAACAATTAAATTTGATTAAATGTTCAATGAAAGTAAAAAGATAATCATTAAAATACATATTCCAAAAGCGCAAGCTACCGTATCAAAAAGGTGAAAGGCGCATTTATTGGGTACGCATCGGTTCAGTGCCGCACGGTTCAGTGCCAGCAACTTTGAAAGGCTATAACTTTTTTTAAACTCAACCAAATCAAACAATCAAGATGTCATTGGAAAGCTCTAAGCTTTTAAAGGCTATTGTTAAGCTAAAGCTAAACAATTAGAAAATTCCTGAAAAAGTTATTTCAATAAATTACAAAAAACCTCGATTTTGGGTGGTTTTTTACATTTAACTTTTTAAAAACGAATTGAACCGCTTGGCTTTTTTCCCTATATGATTCTTCTTATTTAGAGCTTTCGAATGACATCTTGTTTGCCTGATTAGGTTGAGTTTAAAAAGAGTTATAGACTTTCAAAGGTTGCTGGCACTGAACCGTGCGGCACTGAACCGATCGCCGCCGCATTTTATTATTGATAAAACATGCCGCTTTTAATTATGGCTCGAAAGAAAGTAAATAAAATATACATTCAAGTATTAACATTAAATTTAAAATTCCATTTTAATTACAATATGCTTATAGCAGAATAATAAATAAGCACAGCCACTTTATTTGAAATTAATTCGATAACTGCAATATTTTTTTTTCTGCAAGAAAAATACTTGTGTTTGGGTGCTGTTTCGTACAAGTCCCGCAATTAATGCGTAAAATAAATTTAAAAAATATAAAAATGTAGAATAAATATAAAATGTACCGGTAAACTAAAATTATAAAATAAATTACTCAAAGAAAACTTTTAAATTCATTTAAAAGCAAATTGGGCGCGCAGTTGCCATGCAACAAAATGATAATAGTATTTTTAATTGTTTTAAAAAGTATTATTGCTCAAATAATTTTAACAATTTAATGGCTACAATTTTAATACCAGAAATCTAGTAGCTTTAATCCAATGTTAGAGCCGTCGTTTATTATTTTATTCATATTAATTTTTTTGATAGATTGATTTATCACATTGTTATTCCATTTACATTTGTCATTTCTTTAAATTTATTTGTACTTTTCAAAATTTGAATGTTATCTTTGCTTTTTGTTATTTATTTGAGACACACATTTGGTGTAATTTTATTAAAGCAAAACAACCGTCACACGCAGGCTCAAGATTTTATCGTAAAATCGTAAAATTAAATGGCTTATTCAAATTTTTGTTTTTGCGTAATAATCATTGAATTAATAAATATTTTTGGAATTAGATTCAACGAAGTTGTAATTATTTTAAATGATTATTTTGCTTTAAATACATAAAAAATTTTTCTTCTGATTAATAATATAAGATTTACAAAAGGATTTGTTTTTTTAATAGTATATGAAAACTACATACACACAATAAGTATTTTAAATAAATAATTAATCTTGTTATTTAATAATGAATTTTCAATTTCTTGTGTGTGAGAAAGTGTTCTTGTTCTCGAAGAACAATGCCCTCATACATTGTTTAGAATTCCGTGGCTTAATAAATTTTTTATGCTTATTAATTTCAATTTGGATTTTTATTTTACGGTGCTGCTAGTTTCCAAAAAAAAATTTTTATTTACATTCAATAAATGATTATTAGACCTTTTTAGTTTTAATTAAAAATTTAGTTCTTCATTAATTTCAAAAAATTTAAAACCAAGAGTCAGAGGGGCCTTGTTTTGAGAAATGCAAGACTAAAAATCCAAACCGCTTTAACAAATTTTCTAAACCCCTGCCCGGAGGGAGAATCAAAAGACCAAAATCTTCCAAAGCTCAAAAATAAAATAATAATTATCATTTTATTGCATTGTTATTATAATTATACTTTGTTTTAAATGGTCAGAGCAGTCTCAAAGATTCTCTTTTAACTATTTAAGATTTTCTTAAAATATAAAGAAAATTAGTACATGATGTTATCAGTATAAATATATATTTTATCGCTTTTTTGATGATTTACACCTACTTTTGTCTGATCATTTACTGTGGTTAAATAATTCCAAAATATTTTTCGTGTTTTTAATTTTTTAATATTTTAGACAAATTCGCAGTTGTTTAATGATGTTTAATAGAACATTTTAGTTTAAAAACATTTAACTAATAACTAAAATAAAGCAAGGTACAATTTTTGAAAAAAACCAACAAACTTTCCTTTCTACTAGATTGCAATGTCCCACACAACGCATAGATTAAAAAAAAATTTATCGTTAAAATTGTTATTCTAATTGATTGACTCAAAATAAAATAGACAGGAAATAAGTAAATTACAAACAGTACTTCTCGGAATGATTTTGCCTTTCGCAGTATCCCTTTTTATTAAAACTTCAGTAAAGAAGTGCTGTTCTCAAAACACGGTTCCATACCAAAGCAAAGAAAAATCGCTCTGAATCTTTGTAACCGGAAGCGCTTCGCGATTTAAAAAAACTTGCGCACAGAACGTGCGCTTAGTGATTGCAAAGTTAGAGCGTTAATATTAATTTAAAAATGAATCCAAACAAAACATTAATTTAAATTGAAATATCGATAAATTTATATATAAACAATACAGTGATTAAATAAATGTATATAATTATTAACATTTTTTGTTATTTTATATTAATTAGGCACCAAAAATGGCCTTAACATATTAAAGCAAAACCAAAATTTTAAAAATTATAGCATTAAAATTTTTTTGATAAAATACATAAATTATCAAAGAATTACGGTAATAAATATCAATTTAAATAACCTATTTTCTAAAAGTAATAATGTCAAGTTATAATACAAATTATTCAATATATTCCAACAACCATTGCCCATTCCATTTATGTGTTTGCCCTAAAAATCCAACTGTACAACGTCTTGGACCATAAATTTAAGAACTCTAAAAAAATATCAATTATTAAATTAAAATAATAAAATTAAAATTTTAAGGGTTGAAAATCTATATGTTAATCAATTAACTTTATATATTTTACAGTTGATCGAGTATAGTACACAACCCTCATTTTCTTAAAATTATAAATTTTAAATAATATAAAATTCAAATATAAATTGTTTCAACCTATTACAACAAAATCAAAAAATCATGGGTACGATTCTAAACTGATAAAAGCCAAAGCTAAAAATAATATTGCAAATTTAAATGAAAGCTATGTGAAATTTGAATATTGTATTAAATTTAAAACAAATTATGAATAAATGATGTCTTGCTAATTTTATAAAATGAATAAATACAAGGTTTAAGAATTGTGGCTATATATTTTATAATACCTTAACTATATTTTAAGAATCAAGCGCATCCAAATTCTAAAGGATCGCATAAAAACAATTAAATATTTTAATCGCAAAATAATTTTTAAAAACATTCAAATATTTTTTGGAAAGAAAATTTTAAAATTTGATTAAAACCCAATTAACATATGCTATTCGTCACCTATATGGAGAGAAAATTATCCGATGAGACCAAAATCGAAACGGTATCAGGCACTTGGATACTTGAATGTTCCTAAATTTAGGCCATCTTTGTCCTTGGCATAATCATTATCTGCAATTATGCTCGGACAACTCTAATGCCTGCTTTTGGAATGCATATAGTAGGAGTGCGAGGAGTGACCCTGCTAATCAAAATTTTTAAAAAATTCAGTTAAGAAATAAAGCTTAATTAAATGCAATAGTTAGCTTTTTATTGAATGATAAATTGCATTAAATAATAATCAAACAATTAAAATATAAAAAATTAAATTAAAAAAAACACCGCCACTTCACCACTGAGACCACGAATTCAATTGTGCTTAAAGGCCATGGATACTAAAAACAAAGATAAAATAAAGAATTAAAAAATGTAACTTATTAAAATGCGTCAAGTCGTCGGCCTTGACGGTAAGATGGGCTTTGTTCGCCAATGGAATTGAATTTTTCAAAAACAAAAAATATACAAAAATATTATTTTAAAAATAATTAATAAAAATTGATAAAATGATTAAAAACATTAGGGATTAAACAAATAAAATATGACTTAACATAAGCAAAAACAATTCAAATCACCCATTCTCAAACAACGAAAATTGAAATATATTTACAAATCCAATATTCGTACGATGTTTAAACTGGAAGTACCCTTTTTTATATTTCTATCAATTATTAATCACAATTAAAATCATAAACTCGCTAAAGCTTTCAATCTTAGCAAATAAACGACGTTTTTGCAAATCTTTTAGTTAATTGTTTTTTAAATTAAAATGTTTTAATTTTTTTTAATATTTAAAATAATTAGTAGAGTTGTTTACAACGCCTTTTTATGGCGACATAAGTAAAAATAACCAAATTAATCTGTTAGAAACGTGGTTTATTTCTATTCGATTGAGGATATTTTTTAACAAAATAAAATTCATTTTTAATTTCATACTTTCTATTCTATTTTTTTAGTAAATTTTCTATACCAACATGAAGAAGATGGTTAATTTGTTTTTACATATTATTTCAAAATTTATTTGTAATTATTTTTATTTTATCTATAGTTTTTAGCAGCTTGAACTTTATTGTAAAATCTTTATTCAATCGTATTTCAAAAATTTTTTTGTATTATTTTTCATACTTGTTTAATTATTGCAAGATTTTTCGCCAAAAAAACTGATTTTACATCTACTTAGGTTTAACTTTTTTTTTGGCATTTTTACATTTTGTAATAAAAAAAATTATATCTTACTTAGCGCCCGTTTTTATATGGAAATATAGACTTAAATTCATTCAAGCGCTGAACAATGTACGGGCAGCAAAAATATGCTTTAGTATTTAAACAAAAAATATGCACAAATAAATAAAATTAATAATAATAATTGACATAGTTTATAAATTTAATAGATCATTTAGTTATTTTACAATTTTTGTTAGAAAAAATGAAACAAAGTTTGCCATGCCTGTTGTTTTTGTTTTATTAATAAATTTTAAATTACATCAAAATCATTTTTCTGATACTTTTGAACAACTCATTTGTATTTGTGGCGACAAATATGAGGCGTAGCGCGGCATATTACCTGAAAAGTTTCCAATTTTGAATTGTAAATATAAAAATTAATTACCTTAAACAATGAAGATTATAAATTAAATATTATTTAAGAATAAAACAAAAATAAGATTAATTTAGCTGAAGATTGCCAGCATACCATATTATCACAATTTGTGTTATGCAGTTTCCTGAATTGAATTCAAAATCTGGTTTATTCTGATGTGATATTATTTTGTAGGAATTAAACACAAATTTTTTATTGTTTAACTTCTTTTATTAGTATGGAAAGGTTTAGATTTAAAACATAAACCAAATGAATGCGCTCTTGAAAATTATTTTTCAAAACCAAGGATATATTCTCATATTAAAGATTTAAAGTAGCAACATGTCAAAACATTTGATTTATTGTTTAACAAAAAACTATTTAGATGCATGCATAACAAAGTAGTAGATTTAAATATATCAAATTAAAAATGTAAAAATTGAATTTCATTGGTTTAACGATCTGGCTGAAGACATCGATTTATTGCGGAGGGGAGTGGGGGGGGGGGGGGGGGACGGCAGCCCCCGCTTCAGTCATTCTCATTCCGCCCATTTCGTTCAAATGAATCAATTTTTGCATTTTTTTTTGTATGCGGAGTTGGGAATGGGTAAAATTGCATCATTTTTTATTTTATAGATTCCTTTTTTATTGTTTGAATTAAATTATAAAAATTCAATTGATGTTTGGCAAAAAAATGTATTTTTTAATTACATAAAGGGTATGAAATATAAATAAATTTAAATACCAATTTGTTTTAGTTCCTATAAACGCTTTTGCCATTTTACGGAAATTATCCTTTTGTGAACATTTTTGGCTTGAGAAGCTTTTTGGTCTCGGTCTCGGTTTTTCCAAAGAAACCCATTTCCAACTACTAACTCTACTTAGAACTAAATAATTATAGATAGCCAAATGCCACTAAAATTTCAAATTGCCAACTATGCAATATCAAACAAAATTGAATTTTGTTGCTCGGTAACGTTTTTAAATCAACGGCGCCGCATCAGTTATGCCTTTTTTTTATCATTATCACACCTGAAAATGAAAAAATAAATTTAAAAGTAAACGCTGAATTTTTTAAATTAAACCACATAAATAAGCTTAATTATTTGCTAATCAAAAGAATTTGATTATTCTTTAATAAAACAATGTCTAAGGTCTTCAGGCGTCTCATTTATAAAGAGAAATTCAAAAAAATTTAAATCATATAACAAATGACAATTAACTAAACGAAAAAAAAGAAAAAAGTTCATAATTAAATATAGATAACGCTAAAAAATTTAATTGTAACAAAAAAAATGCTCAAAAACAAAATATGTTTTTTATAAATAAACGGAAAACCCATATTTTTGCAAGAATTCATTCTTTCAAAATATTATCTAAAAATTTATTTAAATAACTACGATGATTACCAAAAAAACAATACAAAATACGCTAAAATGAAAAGCACTTTGTTTTGAACCAAAATTATTAAAAAATTAACATTGATAGCAGAAGCAACTCTAGATCCCTTCCGCAATAACTTTTAATCAAAACCAATAGAATTGTTAGTTTAACGATGCAGATTTATAAAGATTATTCTACTTTTAAATATAAAATATTTAACATACATTGGGCAGCCCGCAATTGTATGCGTGACATAAACACCTCGCAACAAAGAGCTCCCACTCCGTTCAAAGAAAAAGGGTTATCACGCGTTTTTTTGACTAGAAAAGTTAATAATAATATTTTTTTTAAGGAAAAGAAAAGAATTGAAGAAAATAAACCAGGCATTTATCATCTCTAAAATACAAACCAATGCAAGTTAAAAAGAAGTAATTACAAAAGAATGCAAAATATAATTTATCATGACAGTATAGTAATTATAAATGAAACCCTAAACAAAATAACAAATTTATATATATAGTAAATACAAAGGTTCTAAAATCCAGACTTATACCAACTTTAAAACATATATTTAATTATAAAGATTAGCAGCTTTGGACTACGGAGGTGAGGAGCATATTTTATCGTTTTAGCTAAAATTTGCAAAGTGCAAAATAAACAAAATTATGATAGCGCAATGTGAAAATATTCTTACAGCAAAGTTATGCAGATTCCACCGAGTTCATATGCCACGCTGTAAACAAATAAAATTAAAAAAACAAATCAATAGCTGAGCTATTCTTATAAATTGCATTTGTAAAATTTTTTTTCAATTGTGATTTTATATTTAATTATGGGTTGCTTACCCAGATATCTTAAGCAAACACACGCATAACATATAAAAATTTTTTTAGATTTTGATTTTTAACCACAATTTTAAAAATATTAATGTTTGTTATTTCGTAAATAAATAAAACATAAATATTTTACCAAACAAGATCAGCCTTTTTAAATAATAAATATCAGATTCAATCAACAGAAGAATTAAAATTGTAAAATCCATACTTGTGATTGAATAAAAAAAAACTTGAAAATGCAATTACAAAACAGAATTCTCATTAAATTTGAGCAAAATAAAAAGATCAAGCAAGAAAAAATCTTTTTAAAGATAATTCCCTCTAGGCAATAACAGTAGCGTTGTGTCTGTCTCAAATGTTCGGTTTTCCAGGCGTGTGATCGTTCTTTACATTATTATAATTTATTAGAAATTAAATTATAGTTTAAGATATTGCTGAATGAATTGTTTAGTATTGCCAGCTCTTGCTGTAATCGGTGTTGGCGCGTTTTTGTTATTGCTAAACGTTTAATAATTATTAAAAAATTTTCAATTATAAATATTCAATTTTTTTGAATTAAGTCGTTTAAAAAGTTTTCAATAATTCATTTAAGCTTGTACACATTGCAGAGAATTTAAGTTACGACAATAAATAGAAAATATACTTTTAATAAATTATATGTTATTTCTTTTTTAAAGATGGCTTTAAAAAATAATTTTTCGCTTATTTCATTTTGGATTTCAAGTATGAATCATCGACTCTCGTAGCTTTTTTCCATATTCATTGTGCAAGCATTGTACAATTTTTTCTTGACAATATACCAAGTGACTATTGTTAATCAGTTTGGGATATATACTTCTAGTTATTTGAGCTTTACGCCTTTTCCAGAATTAGCGATATAGTGTTATTGCATGAGCTTGTGGAAAATTTAATTATTATTGCATTTTAAATGATTTGTGCTTGTTCCAATCTTGTTGAATTCATAAAAAAAAATTGTATTAGTATAATGTAATTATAAATATTTAAATAATTTGTTTTCATTTTGTATTCCTTTTTAGGAACTTTAACGTTTTACTACGATATGATAAATAATCGGCACAATTTATTAACATAAGTAAATTTAATTTTGGCGGTCAAAAAGCATTTTAATAAATGCTTTAAATAAATTTGACTGCTTAAAATCTCTTATTAAATTTTAGAAAAAAAACAAAAT
>JAIXHY010000006.1:1476902-1549869 GCA_020449905.1 Globodera pallida | reverse complement strand
TAAATTCGAAAAATAAATCCGAAATAAAAAACCAAAAACCAAAAAATTCTGAACTCTTTAAATCTGAAATAAATATAAATCAAATAACCCAAAAAATCCCTGATTTTTAGAAATAATTTTTTATAAGAATTTTAAATATTTTAAGTAATTAAATAATTTAAAATCACTTAATTTTGAATAAATTTATAAATTATAAAATATTTAGCTAATTAAAATATTCAAATAAAGTGAAAACTTTAAATCAGTCTAGAATATGAACCTTCCCTCATTTTTTACATTTCCACCATTTACCAAAACATTATAACCAAATTGTAACTCATTCAAAAATACCATCTTTAATTATATAAAATCTGAAATAAATACTCAAATTCTAAAATCAAATACTAAAAATCTAATTGCCAAAAAACCCTTAATTTCCGTAATTTTAAATTTTGATACGAAATTTTGAATAACCATGATGCATAGCTCATAAGCATTAACGGATGCAATACAGACTACATATATCAATGTTTTAATTTAAATATTTACAATTGCTCGTATAAATATAATTAATTAACAAAATTTAAAGTTTATTTAATATTTAAATATTTTGACTTAATAAAATTAGATCAAAATTTTAAAAATAATTTTAAATGACAGATTGTTGAATAAATAATTATATATTTAAGTTTTTAATCAACAAATTTATTTAAATTATTTTTAAATTAAATATAAAAATTTTATAATAAACTAAATTTGTAAAGTGAATAAATAGGTTCATTATCAGTAAACCGAGTATTTTATAAATTTCATAGATAGAAAATTTCGCTTAATCACTAATCATTAGACGGTTGGATATAACATTGTATATATAATTAAATTTTTATAAAATTCTTAATTAAAATTGGTAATACAATAATTATAAATATAAATATAAATTAAATTGTAATCAAATCAAGAATAAATTAAAAATAAGATTTAAATAATTAACTTATTTAGTTTTTTAATAAATTAAATTTAAGAATAATTATTTTTATAATGTTAATAATAACTATTTTTAAAATTATTATTAATGTTTAATTATTTAATTAATTATATTTGTAAATTAAATAAATTATAAATATTAATAAATAATCATAATAATAATTTAAATTTTTTACATATTATATGATAATACAATTTCTTAATATATTAAAATTATTTTTTATTAAATTTATGTCTTTAATACAATTTTACTAATAGATGTGATTATATGTTTTTTCGTCAAATTAAGCTTATTTTAGTTTGATTTCAAATTCATTGCTGAAAGTAGAAGTAGATTTTTTCATTATATCAAATGTTATTCGTGACAACGGGTTTAACTAATATTATTTTTATAAAAATTTTTAATGATTATAAACAATATTAAAATTTATTAATTTTTTACACTCAAAAAAAAAAATTAATGTCACTATCGAATAATTTTATATGTTAACGATAAAATAAAATTTTAAATTATTTCAAGTCAAAATTTTGCAAAAATGAAGAATATCAAATTTAATTGAAATTATTTAATAAATTTACTCATAAACAATAAAAACATTTAAACTTATGAAAAATTAAATTAAATTAATTTTTATTCATAAACAAAATTTTCCTGAGTTAATTTATTATCGATTTACATTCAGTTANAAAAATAATTTTATATTAAAAATTATTTCGTTCCTTGAAATCATAATATCAAATTACTAATATAGTGTCGATTCCAGCCAGATTTAATGACTGAAATTTAATAATGTATTTATACATATTTGACACTTGAAAAACATATTTCGAAAAAAAATTTTTTAAAGAACGTTGTAATCAAATGTATGGCTTCATGAATCATTTAAATTTTAAAATCTGTTTAAAGTTTGCAATTATTAATATTCTAAAATTTATTAGATTAAATTTTAATATTTATACTAATAAATCAAATTAATTATTGACATTTTAATCTCTTATTTAAATCATTTTATATTTAGTTATTAATATGTATTATTAATAAAATTTTTTTAAAATAAATTAAATAAAAAAAATATGAATATATAATAGTTGCTGTATATATATTTATTATAACTTAAGAGATAAATATGATAATTTTAAGATTCAGATAATTAATCAACACCTAATTTTCAGCAACTAAATTTTAAAAAATTATTAAAGGTAATTTAAAAAATATTTTGATATGATAAATTTAATAATTTTCATACAAATAGTTATTATAGAAAATAATTAATTTGTTAATTCTTATTATTTGAATTTATTTGATAATAATGGTAATTTATTTTTTTTTGTTTATTAATTAGTAAGTTTAATATTTTGTATACTTGAATTTATTTTGTTTGATTAATATAATTTTGGAAAACTTCGTTTATGAATTGCCATGCTTTTTTTTTGTGTTTATTAATGTTCATATTGAGAATAAAATTGATGAAAATACATTATTTTTTAATTTATTAAAATTTAATAATATAATTTATGACTATTAATAAAAATTGTTTATTCTATTAAAACCATACTTTTTGTATTACCAATTTTTAATTATGAAATTTGTTCAATTGCTTGAAATTTATATTTATAAAATTAAATTCTATTTATCAATTGTATGATTTTTATGTTCTGTTATAATGATATAAATTAAAATTAACTATATATAAATTATTTTAAAATTTTAATTAATTATCTTAATAAATATAATTTTTTATATATTTTAATTTAAAAAGTTTTTTTGTAAATTTGATTTAATATTCTTTTATTTTTGCATAAATTATTTGTAAATTTAATTAAACTATAACATTTGATATTAATAAAACGTAAATTATAATTAATTAAAATAAAACCATATTAATATGTTATTTTTAAATTAATTTTTAACCAAGATTAGTAGTCTTTTATATATAAATTTATAATTAGTATTTTTTTTACAAGTTTATAAATTTACTATTTTAAAAAATATTACTATTTTATTAAATAATAATATTTAATAAAAAGTACATTGATTTTGTTTATATTATTACTATAATAATTTTTATTATTTTACATTAATTTTATTTGTGCTGTTACTCTTCAACATTAAAATTTTGAAATATTTCATTTTTTGCTTTTGTAGGTATATGCAATATTCTATTTAAGAAATATTAATTGATTACTTAAAGTTAAACAACATTTATCTTTGTATTAAATCAAATATTTATAATTTTTATTATTAATATTGTGATTTTTTTTTTTATATATTAATATTTTAAATTTGTATAAATAATTTCACTACATTTTTATTTAAGTTTTGTTATAATTATATACATTTTTGTCATTTTATTTTAATTGTCAATTAATATATTTTTATATAACTCATATATTAATTGGGTTTTAAAAATTTATTGATGTAGTTAAGCGTTTATCGTATGTAAAAATCTAAATTACTTAAATAGTATTCAAACCTTTATGTTCATCTAATTATTATTTATCTAACCACAGTAAATTCGTGAGTCCATAGAATTTATCGTTAAAATATTTGTTATAATTTTTTAAAATAATTTTAAATGATTTAGTCTAATAAATTTTAATAATTTTTTAATATATTAGTATATATTAAATATTTAATTTAAATTTTTTTAAATATATGTCTAAAAAAAATTTGAATTCTTAAAAATATATTTAATATTTTTTATTAATTAAATGTAATTAAAAATTAAAAAGAAATTTGAGCATATATAAAGTTTTTAATATGTCTTTCTAAATAATAACTATATTAAAATTTTATTATAGAAAAATATTATATTTTTAAAATTTTTATATTCAAATTTATTTTACAATTTGTCAATATTTGTAAAAAAATTATAATTATTGTTATTTAGATATATTTTAAAAACTTTTATATTTATTAAATTTTATTTTATTATTTAAATTTTACAAAATAACTTAAATTTTGACAAAAATGAAAATTTTAAAATGCTTTGATTAAAATTAATTTTAAAAAATTTTTTTAATTACTTAAAAATCATAACTTGTTTTTTAATAAATATATGGAATAGTATTTTAATAAACTTATTATATTCTTAATAAAAGCTATAAAATATTATTTAATCTAAATAAAAAAATAAATTATTTTTATAATTTATATTTATGTTAAATTGCATCAGAAACTAATCTGTGTTTCCACAAAATTTTTTGCAAATTATTTAATATAAAAAATTAAAAATCTTCAACAAATTTAAATTTACGGACAAAATATCAAAAATTATGAATTATGTTTGTTAAATTTGTAAAAATTGCAAATCATTAAAATTATAATTTACTAAATGTTTCAAAAAATGCTATTGAATAAAATTAATTAAATTAAAAAAATTATAAAAATAAAAGTTTTTAATTATAATAGTTATCATATTAATTTTAAACTCTAAAAAACAATTTTTTTTAATACAAAAATCGTATGGGAACATTAAATCGTGATGCCGGCATGGATTCCGAATTTTGTATTCAATATCAAAGACAAGCTCTTAACAAGAAGTCGAATTGGAAAATGCTATATTTAATTGTAATATTACTCATTCATATATAATATTTAAAAAACGCTTAAAATTATTCAGTCAAAATGCTAGTGCTAATTAAAAAAATAATAAAAAAATTTACACAATTCAACATTTTCATCATAATTTTATTGCAGTGTATAAAAATCAAAATGAAAGCAAAGAAATTCAAATTTTTTAGCAAAATAAAAACGTATAAACAACAAACATACAAAATATGTTTATTTGTAGCCGCTTAATGAGTTTTAGAATCAAAATAAATCTAAATGCATGAAATATTTAACTTTGGTTTGATAACTAAAAACTTCCAAGGCAACAAGTCCGTATAAAAAAATGTACTTATTTTGAAGAAAGAATCTTAGAAGAAAGTGGACGCTTCACCATGGTTAGAGGGATTCGCCAGAAAACTGAAGGGGCTTTCGCCGCGGGAAAAAGTACGGCTGATGCTTATGAACAAAAACTTAAATATTATGAATAAAGAATTAAAATTTATGGCTAATAAAAAATTGTAATACACAAATAATACAAATTCAAATTAATTTCTAGTATCGTTTTAGTAATATAAACTAAACCAAACATAGGTAAATTCAAAACATAATTTTTTAAATAAATTAGCATTTATAATATAATTATTCAACACCAATTATTATCAGGCATTATATCTTGATAATTGATTACCGATTATAAAATTTCTCATTTAGAGCTTTCGAATAGCCCGTGTTTGTTTAATAACAAAATTTTAAATTTATTTAAATAACAAAATCTGTATAATATCTCGTCTTTTAGACACCGATTACTATATGGCACAATATTTCTGTAATGGGTGCTAATATTATTTTCTTTTTGTTTATGTTTAAGAGAATACAATTTTATTTCTCATAAAACAGATTTTGTAGACTGTTACTAATGTACATCATTGAGTACTTAAATTTTTTTTATGCATTATAATGTATATATTTAGTTATTGTTATACATTTACAATAAATGTTATAAAATTTTTGTATATATTTTAAATCTAATTTAATTCATGTATAGCAATGGCTTGTTTTATCTTTTTAAATTAAACGCTGTAGTTTACCATTTATTATTTTCACTATCTATTTCATTTGATTAAAAATTTTTATGATCTTAAGAGTTAGAGATAGATTAGTTGGGCTTCTTTCTGCTGAGCATTTGCCTAATAACTTCTGTCCGTAAATAACATTATATAAATTTAATATTCTTTGATCACAATATTATTTTACTTTTTTTTGTACAACGCATTTCTTTGCCGACAGAATTCAATAATACTGTTCATTTCGTCATATTATTTGACTTGTTACAGTTTTCAAATTTAATTTTAAACGTTTAAAAAAAGTATTAAATTCATAATTTATTTTTATTATGTTTTTTTGACATATTTAGAGCAAAGTTAATTATTTGTGTTAGATATTTGCATGAATTTTCTCAATTTATCACACAATGCTTGGTATTCCGTCTATACACTCAGTGCTTTCGTGGACAGCTAAAATTGCTCAAGTGATGATGGTTTTATTTACATTAACAAAATCCAAAATCGGCCCGCGTCCTATTGAAACCAGAGCATAATGACCAATTGCTTTATATGCGTCATAAGTTTGGTATTTTATTTCTTATTTTTAGGATTTATCCGCTGCCCGGACGGACCAAATAATACCATTCCTTTCCAAGGATAATATGATAAAGATTGTTCAAATATTAGTAATAAATTAAATTAGATAATCTTAAAGGTTGTAAATACTTTTAGAATGCAAAATGAATTGTGCGCTTTAAATTGTATAAATTTTGCTTCTATAAACTGAGTTTTTTAAATTTTTTTAAATCGACTTATAACGTGATGCCATCTTTTCTTAATTTTACGTAATTTGAAAGAGTAATGGTGACAAAATTTTGCGTATTTTAAAGTAAAACTTTTTTAATATATATATATAGAGATNTTATAAACAGTGTAATCTATGTTTGGTATTTTTAATTTAATGGCATAGCAACTTTATGTTAGCATTTTACAAATTATAATTAATAAATAATTGACTGCAGAATCCCTCAAACTTTTTCAATTTGTTTATAATATTATTTAATATTAATATCAATAACTATCATCTATGTAAAGAATACAACATTTCAAATTCATGTTCCTATCTGTATGTTTAAAATAAAAAGCCAAAAAAAAATGTTTATTTCTATTTTACCTTAATCTTTAATAAAAGGAGTTACATTACCAAAATATTTAATAAATTGTCGGTTTTTAAAATTAATATGATTGTTTATTCACAAGATGATCGCAGTGGAGGTTGATCCTGCGACTTTGGATTGTGTTTAAGTCGTAATTCCTTATTATTCGTTAACTCGAAGATTTNTTGCATTTATTCATAAATATTTACAAAAATCTATTTAAATATCAAAAAAATTCCAATAGAGTTGAAAACAAACAACCATCGGTAAATTTGTGCTCTTAAATTTCATTTAACTTAGACCTTTCACTGCATAAAGTCGTTTCCAATTCAAATAACAAAATAATGAAAAAAGCTATTACAATCATAATAATTTGGAAGCAAATTAAAAAGAAAAACGTGGCTTAATGTTACGGTGGATCCATTAGAAATGCAGCAGTGGGTTGATAAATAATATTAAATAATGTAAACTAATCAAATAATACGAACATTAAAGAAGACTGATCTCAGCTTAATTAAAAACACATTCCAAATTAAAAATCAAAGCACTTCTCTTCAAATTAATTAAAAATTAATAAATGAGCCAAATTCTTAAGGTATTCAATAATATTTAAAAAAAATTTGATGCAAATGAAAGTTAATTGTAAGTTAAAAAATTACCACGGGCTAAATAACGCATAAATTTAAATTTTATTTGTGATTATTTATAATTTTAATAATAAGTACAAGAATAATTATTAAACACTTTTGAAAGTATTTGATATAAGAATAATTTTAAAAACTGCAAAATATCTTCTTTACCTTGCTTCTTGCATTTGTCAAAAATCAAACAGTTTTTTTGTTTATTTTTTATAGATTTATAAACATGATAATTTTTTATTGTTTAAAAAGATATTTATAACACTTTTGTTTTATATGCATTATCAATCATATTTAAATTTTTTAAATGAAGACGATTTTTTTAGAGTTTACTAAACCAATTGTTCCTCTCACATATGATTCTAGCCAGATAATTATTTTTTGTATTATAATAAAAACATTAAAACACACTTGACATAAAACACGCCCAGGAGCATTTTTTACGCAACTAAATATAAAACTATAGATTAGGCAATGGATATCCATTTTGATTAATTTTTATAAACCTTTTCGAATTTGTAAGAATATTCAAATATTCTACAATTTAAAAAATTAGAAACCAACTTAAAAATTTACTGAATTTGAGAGCATTCAGCCTTTTTCATTATTAATGACTGTTTTAATATTTAAACTTAAAATAAGTTTTTTTTTGAAATTTATTTGCATAAGCTATTCTTTTATGTAGTAAGATTAGGTATTTACAATATTTTAAAAGCAATATTATTTAAAGAAGTATTCAAAAATTATAAATAATGATTAAAACTTCGTCAAAAAAAAGGTTACAACAAGTCCAAAAAAATGTACAATTTAAAAAGTGTTTCGCAAGTCAAGAAGCGTTGAACGCGCATCAGAGGGCACAGAAAACACACAAACAAAAAATGACTATCACCTAATATCGGTTTAAATTTATATAATTTTATGATGATAATGTAAAAAAAACTAAAGTTAGTAATAAAAATGGTATAAATAACAAAAAATTCTAGAGAAATAGAGTATGTTTAGAAATATCAAAAATGCTTGAAAAAAAACTTGAATTAAAATATTAAAAATTCTCCAGAAAACAAAACAATATTAACTAAAAGATAAAATATAATTTCACCTTTCAAACAACATCTTAAGTAATAAAATACAATTTATTAGTGAATTTGAAAATAGCATAAAAACGTTATTAATACAACAAAACATAATTGAAAACTAGAATAAATGCAAATCTAATGCTAAAGTGGTAAAGATAAGATAGTATGATATTCTTAAAATTGGTGATCTTTATCAGGCGTCAACATCGAAAAAATCAAGAGTACACCTTGTTGTCGATGTATGAGACTGTTTGTAATAATATACCCAACGGCAATAGCTGAAATTAAAATATTAAATGATTAATTGGAAAATGAGGTAGAAAAAGAAGATAAAAAGGTTAATTATGTTAATTAAAATATTAATTTACTTCGAAATATTAATAATAAGCTGTTAATCAATGATAATTACTCAATTTGAAGGAATCAATTTCCTGGATGATGTCGTGGGCATTAATTATTTAATTTATAAACGCAAATAAAAAAATACTATCAACGATAAAAATCGACAAAATATCTTAATAGTATTTTATACCTAAGTATGGTAAGAAATATAAAATAAAATTAAAATTAAAAATAAAGGTAGTTTTAATCGAAATTTTCAAATGCAAGTTTTAACTGAAAAGGGCAATCTTCCTTTTACAAAGTAAAATGGAGAAACCCGTACAACACCAATTTTTAAAAATTTATGCGTTAATTATTTACCAATAATTTTTAAAAAGTTATTTTGCATCACTTAACCAATCTTGTGAAACGGTAAGATACAATATTTATTTTAAGAATGTGGTGGTTAAATATTTAAGAAACTTTTTTAAATAAAAATTTATTTTAGCCACTTTTTTGCAGAAAGAGCCATATGAAACATTTTCAAATGTATTCAAACAAATATTTAAAACTCGCAACTTTTTTTGTCTAAATAGAATCAACGTTTTATTGACAAGAAGTTCCGTTAATGGCAAAAGACGCTTTTTTGCAAGCGCCGCCGCAATGCGACGTAGTAATAAACCAGTAAATTAACATGGTTTACCTATCTCTACCTATAAAGGCTTGTGTGTTTTTGTTTTAAGTAAATTTGAGGATTTAATGTTTTATTTCATCTAATTTATTAACTTTAAATTCTTTCATTGTGTGTGCATAAAATCCCTATGATGATATGGTGCTTCGTCCAATAGGTGTGCAGAGCTTGGTTTACATGTATTTACCATTTTTTTAACGATTATTTATATAAATTACAATTTGGATTTTGACTTTGTGTGATTATTTATTTAATATTAACATTAAAACATAGCTAATTTATTTTATTATTTATGACTCTCAAACCCTATTTTAAATTTAAATTTTGATAGTTTATTTATTTTTTAACAATCTAGCAATGTTTGATTTTTTGGGAAGATGATTTTTAAATGTTTATGATATTATTTTATTGCTTTATTACTAAATCTTTAAATTTTTATTCATAAAAACTTTTTTCGTTAATATTTAATTTTCGGCTCTTAACAAAATTTTGGACTTCGATCTACTTATTAGTTATTAATGATAATTAAAAATCTTGTTGTTTTGCAATTTATTACAAAATAATGTTTAGGAAATTTTTAATAAGAACCAATTTTTTTTATATTAAACGTAACAATTTTATTATTCACGATTTTAGAGGTCACATCACACATATTACAGTTATCGGAACATTTCAATGATAATTGGTTGACTGATCTATGTCAGCTGATTGCTGCAGCACAAAATGGTGTGTTGAAAAGGCACAAAGCGCGAATGTTGAGGTTGCCCAAAGTTATTATTCGTGAAAATTGTATATTACGCGAAATGTTATATAAAATATTTGATCGGCGTTGCCGATAGGCGCCGCCAAGAAAAATTTGCATTTTTGATGGGATTTGTTAAGAAAAATGGTCCAAAAATGCAACACTGAAAAGCAAAAAAAGGATCAGAAAAATTTAAAAAATCAACTTTCTCGGGCCGAGACTTTTTCAAAAAAGTTAATTTTATTTAAATGCGCTTTATTCTCTATTTTTTGACACCACCTTTATTTGGTGAATTTTTTAATGTTGAATCCGCTGAATTTTCAAGCTACCTTAATTTTTGAAAAATCCCGCGCAAAAAAATTATGTAAAATTGCTAAAAATGCTATTTTGTAACAGTAAGTTGCTCAAATCAATTGTTAGTACCAATAAATATAACGAATAAAGCGAAGTTAACATAATTTTTGGGTTAAAATGAAGTAATGACGAATTTGAGGATTTTTGGTATCAAATAAGGATTTTTTAATGCTTCACTGCGGATTTTAAAAATTTTGAGATCCGAGCCCTGGTTTGGCAGCAATGCTTAGCTAACTTTAAGAAATATTGTTTCATATTGATGATTCTATATTAAAATCTTAAATATAACATTGTAAAATATAATTTGTGTTAAATACATTAATTTATTGGTTTTTGAAAAAAAAATGAAAATTTATTTAATTCTATTTAAAAATTGCAGTGTAAATTAAAGCAAGCTGAATATTCTATTTCAAATTCAAATTAAAAATATTTGCTTAAGCAGAAATGCCAACTAATTAATTACCGCACTATCAATTATTATAGCTGTTGATAAAACAAAAATAAAATAAATAAATCAAAAATAAATTACATCTCAACAGAAAATAGGTTTAACCAAATTAAATAATTAGATAAAAATAAACAGAAATAATTAATAAATATCATTTTTTTGGAGTGTCTCCTTTAGACTCAAATATTATCTTCAATTCAGATTCATTTGTTCTACTCCAAACCATCCACTAACCACTCGGCCAAAAATAAAATGACGGACTACGCTACAATTAATGCTTCTTAGGAATTAACTACTCACTGAGGAACACAAACGTGGAATGTAATATAATTTAATTCTAATCCTGCTATTTTCATAGAGTCTGGAAATTGCATATATTAATTTGAATGCTCAGGAAAAAAATATTAAAATAAAAATAGATTGTAAATATTTTACTTTATACCTCCAAAAATATTTATTTTTTAAATTGTGCTGCGTTGATGATTTAAAAAATTGTCCTTTTTGTTTTTCTCATGTTTTTTTAAATTATTGTTTTGCTCCTTTTTAGGTCGGGCATCATTCTATTAGTAAAATATTTGCTTTTAATCTATTACACAGCCATTTTTATAGTAAAAAACATAGCAGATGTTGTTTTATATTGCAATTTTGTTTATTTTATTTTTGATTTTTTGCTTTAAGTTAATTTAAAATAAACTTTATCCAATTAAATCAGAAGCAAATTTGGGCACCAGAGCAGATTTCTATTGCCCGTTATGTTGACCACTCTATCAAACAATGATCCATCACTTCGTCTTCGAAGCCAGCAAAAAGCTTATTATTTACCAAAATTCTATTATTTTTTCTATGTTTAGTTATGAGTTACATAATTGTTCTCATAATTTACATTAAATAAAATGCATAGAATTATTTAAATTAAGAAAAACTTTTGCTCATTGCTTTTCAAAATTTAAATTACATTAACAAATATTTGGTATCTTTTGTACTTCAACTGAAGAGCCTACCCGTTATATAAGTTTTTTTAAATAAAATGATGATAACATAAAATTTAATTTTTAAAATAATTAATTGACCAAAATAAATTGGTGTTTGATCTTTTTATTGCATTTACTTTTAAATAATTAAAACATTAAAATTAGTTTTATGAGATGAGTTAATTATTTTAGTATTTACCTATGTTTTGCTGTGGATTATGTAATTTAATTGGAAAATTTTTTGACTTTTTATATATATTCCTTAATAAATTCTGAATTTCAATATTTCGTTCATTTTTTGACTAAATTATTTTATTCAAAAGTGCAAACTTCCAATTTATTTTCTGATAATCAAGGATTGATTGACCTTTTTAATATTGATTTTTTTATGGAAGGAAATTAAATTTAAATTTAACAGTATTTAATATTAATTTGTAATATCTGTTGACATACTTTTTCATATATTTGGGATATGTTTAAATTTTTTGATGTGTTTTAAATTATTTTTTAGTTTTAGTTAGAATTTTATATTTTAAGCATACGATTTATTTTTATATTAATATATCTTTTAAAATGTTGTCAAGCCATCCCCAAATTTTTCAGTTTAGATTTATTTAAAAATAAATATTAGAAGCTTCTTATTTTAAAAATTTCTTTGAACGATGAATGTGATGAATTAAGTTTGATCACTTTCTTTATATTTTTGTTAAATATCTTATTTCTCTTTACCAATTTTTATTTGTATCCACATTTGTTACAGTTATTTATATTAATTTAAACATTATATAATTCGTTTTTTTAAGTGAGTGTTCCAAATACGCCTTGCTATATCTACATAATTTAAATTTTTGTTTCGATTTGAAGCCTTTGTTGGAATCGTAAGCATTGTCAATCCTAGTATGTCCGAAATCCGATCTTCACTTTCAAATTGTTATGAATTGATACAATGCTTCATAGTAAATAAGCCTTACAAATTATCTTTAAAAATGTTTATATAATGTACTATATTTTATTTGGTTTTAAGGTGCTTTTTCTCGTCTTTAATATGCCTAAAGTTGGAAGCTTTTTGAGACAAGCAGTTTGCATAATGTGTACAGCAAGAGTGTTGCTGTTAACTTTTAGAGATATTTAACTTTCAAAGCGTTAAAATTAGTAGCTTAAGCGACCGCTTGTATTGGTTTTTCAATTTTATTGTATAAATTAATAAAATTCAAAATGCATTTGACGAGTTAATTATTGCTTTATAACTCGAAGATACTACAAAATCCAAATTTATTATTACGTTCATTAGACATATTTTCATTAAAAATTTTATTGATAATTTGATTATTTGAATTTAATATGTAAATTTGGGTTTTATTTTTTTTTTAAATAAATTTCTCAATTATTCCGTTGGTGGAAAGTCGCTAGAGTTTTGCCATCTCATATGCCACGCCTTCAACACTTGAACCCCGAGATGGGAAAATACCAATCGTTGAGTTTTGTATCTAAATACATTCTTTTGGTACAAGAATTACTGTGCTTGGTAAGGTAAAATTAAGGGTTTTTTAAAAATTATATCTATCTTATTTTATAAATGGGTTTTTGAGACAATTTAAACGTGTAAAAATATTTTAATTCTTTTTGGAGTTTTTTATTTTCCATGGATTTATTGTTCAAATTACTCTCTATTTCACATATGCTATTCTCCGCACTTTATTAAATAAATTGAATTCTGCAGTCTCAACCTAAAGATTCCCATGCATTAATTAAACAAAAATTTGAGTATTTATTTTTCAGTTTGTATTTGAGTTGTGAAATTAAAATTTTGTTCATATTTTGATATGTTAATTAAAAATTTCTTAATGAAAGTTTAAAGTATTAATACAATTATAAATAATCGGCACAATTTTATTAACATAGTAAATTTAATACTTTGAATGCGCGCGGAAGCTGAAGGGAAGTTGCACGTTCAACATCGTGTGAAAAAGACTGAAAATGGTAATACAATTATTCGGTAAACGAAAAAGATGCTTTAGTATTATCTCTGCCAGAAGACTTTTTATTTGCTAAATCCAATAATTAATTCAAATTAAATACACAAAAAGCTTTTTTGGTTAACACATCAGCAAATGAAGCACATGAGCATCAGCTGATCAACTAACTAGCGTACAAATATTTACCCGCAGAGATCTCAACATTTTTGGTAATAAAAACTCATTTAGATTCAAAAAATATTATTAAAGAATCGAACTGATGTACATAAAAAAGTAATGGATTTCAAAAGGACAAAATTTAAAGTGAGACTTTTTCAATTAATGTAAAAAATTTTATTTAAAACCAAGACAACTCATAAGCAAGTACTAACCAAATAAAAAAGTTACTAACCAAATTTTAATCACAAACATTTTGATGCCAGTTCAATTGAGAAACCGACAATTAAATTAATGGTTAAACCAAATTATATACACAAACAATATATAAAAATAACCCATAAAATCAATAATAATAAAGATTAAATAAACAAATAGATAAAATTTAACATATTCAAAAATAGCATAAAAAAATAAACATATATTAATTAAAATCAAAATGTTCATTAATCTCAATTAAAATATTTATTATTATAATAATTTAAATATTTCAGATTTATATTTTAGTTGTCTACATTTATTATATTATGAGCATTAAAAGTTAAATTGATCCAATCTAGTCGATGTAAGTAGACCTGCTGGCCTCGTTGTATTTTTCAAATTTACGATATTATTTTTATATATACATTCAAATTAAAATTTTCAATTTTTTTTATTGGTTTATATTCTAGAAGTGTTAACTAAATATATAAAAATAAAATTATTTATTAAATTCACTTTCCTTATTTTTATTTAGTAGTAAATTTTTGGTAGTTCAATTTTACAAATTATTATATATAAATATTATTTTTCACTATATTTTATAAATTTTTTAAATATTTTATCAAATCATTTTGTCTTTGTTAAACGCTTTCATATAATTTTTGGCATCATGTAAAATAGCTTATTTTAAATATTTTTAAAATTAATTTGCGCTTAACTGCGAAAGGCACATTTAATTTTTATTTCAAATTATAAAACTCATTTTTAATTTTTGTATTTATCAAGTGCTGGCCTACTTATGATAGTATTTTATTATGCATATTTTATTTAATTTACGTTTTTTATTTGTATAAATAATCTTTAAGCTTTTATTTATTTCTTGGTTTACAGTTGCCAAATACAATAAACAGTAAAGTTTATTGAATTAAACATTCATTTTTTCTAATATCAATTATTTCGATTGCTAATTAGGTTTTGATTTGTTTATGTTGTTGCGTTGCACAGAGCCTCAATAACTTGACTATATATCAATAATATAGTTGAAACATTATATAATGTATTAAATTGTTAAAGAATAATGTTTATTATTTTGCTTTTAATAGTTGGATTTATTTCTGTTATTTTATGCAAAATCCACCTTAAATGTGTTCAAAAATTTTTTGTTTTTGGTTTTTAAAATTTGTTTCATAATTTTGCATTATTTAAATTAATTGGTTAAAATTTTTTACCAGTCTACGTTTAAATAATATAAGCTGATATTTTGTGTCCAACATGTGGATCATGTGGATTCTATTGGCAATATTCTTTTTTTATTTATTAATTCGGCATTTTATTGATAGTGTTTTCTTAATTTATTTTAAAAGATCTCGCCCATGTGCCACTAAAACATGCGCTTTTATAATTAAAAAGTAACCCTAGTTATGAAATAGAGATTTGCCAGTTTTAGCACATTGTTTTTTTTATTATTTAAACTTTACTGTCATTTATTAATTTTAGAATATTATTATTAATAAGTTGTTTGGTTACTATGTGGTTTCAGGAAAAGTATGATTGGTGAATAAAACAGAATGCCTTCATTTTTCGTTGTCGAGTTTCGTCCAGCTTTCTTTTCTTTCTTCGGGCTTATCACAATTTATTTTTGTATAATATATGTATTTTTTAATTTTCACAATCATTTAAAATATTTATCAACATCGTTTTATAAGCACATAGATGATTGGCAGAGCTTGACTTGACTTCGTAAAGTTTAAATCACCATAATATTTAAATAAATAATTTGAATATTTATTGATATTTAATTTTTTTTATCAAATTTAAAGCTCATTTCACCTGCGCGTGATAGTTCTTTAGATTATATAATTATTCATAGTCGAAAGATGGTGGGAAAATAACATTTTTTTTACATTAGTTGAATATTATTACCTCTTAGTTTATTAATTTATTAATTCTTAAATTTCACTACCTATTTCGGTTATTATATACCTAAGGCATAAAATGCTATTACCAAAGGGAATTTAAATTATACGCAGCCACAGACTCTCTCGTCCTTCTTTTAATTAATTTATATTTTTCAATATATTTCATAAAATTATTTGAATATTAATTAATGTACATATATTTTCTTAATTTATTTGTTTCTAAAGTAATCGCTTGATTTAAATTGTTTAACAAATTTCTCAATAGCTATGATTTTTACGATTTTTTTGACAAAATCTAAAATCCGAAATCCGAATTGCGAAATTCCGGAAAACCAAAAATCCAAAAGGATTTTATTCTTTCTTGATAAAATATTATAATTAATTAAATTAAATTAAATCATATTTGCTTAATTTTCTAAATTAAATTCATAAATTATCAAATTCACATAATATTTATTTTTTTAACCATTTATTTATTTATCAATATTTTAAAATTTCCTACAACTTGCTCAGAATAATAAATGTTGTTAAAAACTTTAAGATTTTAAATCTCGGAATTATATTTTTGCTGTGAAATTCCAAATGTGAATATTATATTTACTATTGAGAAAATTGTGACGTACCGACAGTCGGGAACACGAAATCCGGTCTCACAAATCGGACAAAATGTACAAAAAAACAGAATCCTGACATAAATCATCAAGCTTGAACTCAAAAACATAACACACACCAAATTAAATATTCAAACCAAGAAGTAAAAATTTTTAAAATTTAGGTTGCAAATCTATTAACAAATTGAGTCAAAAATTCAAAAATTTTTACGATTAAAATTTAATGATTTTGAAGCCCCTGACTGGCAGCAAAACAGCATTAACTGGATAAAACTCTGAAAAATTTGCTCTTAATACAATGCCTTTATCGTTAATGAAAATGATTCACCAATCTACCATCAAGAATTACATATTTAACTCATAAAGAAAATCGAGAAAATAATAATGGTTAAAAACTAGAGTAAAATGCAGTTCATTCAAAAAGTGGCACCGTTTAAACCCATGTAATCATTATTTTTTTAATGTTCATTATTTCTTTCTAGAAAACCTAAAAGTTAAAGCCTATTTTATAGCTATATAGTATGCTTATTGAATAGTCACATTTTGTTAATTGCTTAAGGTTTTTGTTTTTAACTTTACATATTTTGATAATAAAAACATTTTATCTAATTGAAATGTATTAATTCAGCGCGGCGTCGCGTCTTCAGACTTTATTGGTTGCGGCGGGACTGGTAATGAAACCTTCAATTAGATATTATTTTACAATAGCTTTATTTTATTTTTTATTGCCAGAGTAAACGGAATAAAAACAGAACACGAATTTAAAAAAATGTGATGTAAGGTTAACATTAACACATACTGGTTTTATTGTTATATGTATTTTGAATTCGAGCACCCTGAATTGTTTGTGATATAGAACCTCTTATTATTTATTTATAAATATGTACAATTGCATAAAGTTCTTAATTTTTATAGCAAACATAGATAGTACCCGTTTATCGTCATAATATTTTCTTATACAAACTGCTATGAATTAGATTATTAATTTAAGACAACATTGAAATCGACATAGCTGCTGGCACGTCCAAATTCAAAAAATCATATCATTCTTGCTGATTGCCGATGGCGGTTTAGCCGTTTAAAGAGCATATTGTGTTTTATAATATTTTGTAATAAATGCCTAAAAATAAGAAAAGCAACGGTGTACGGAGAATTCATCAACAAATCAACTTTACAATGTAAATTAGAACCTACAATAAATCTTAACATCCACCAGAAAGGCCAAAATGCTGCATTTTATTATATTCGCGTATCCAAAAATAAATACATATATCTACAAGAAAATAAACTCATCAAAGCTTAAAGAAATGTGTAAAATATTGCTTATTTAATTTTTACTCACACAAAAAATTTTTGTGGGGACGATTTTGAAAAGTGTTGTTCAAGTTAAATTCAAAAAATATTTTTATAATAAAAAACAAATCAACTAAAATATAAAGCCAAAACCTTAGTTATATCTAAATAAATACGCCGTCTTAGCTGCAATGAGTAATTAAATTTATTTTGCATATTTTTTATTGTACAAAAATTTTATAAAATTGTATTTGATTCGTCTTTTTATTTTAATTATGATTAGCTATTTTAAAGAAATTTCAATAAATTACATCGTAGACGACCATTTTTTATCGACTTCGCTATTTTTCAATATGATTTAACCAGTGTCAATAAAATAATACACTGACGTGCCTATTTCAAAACAACTTGGTTTGCAGAGGCAAAGGTTTTAAAAAGAAAAAATGCAAGTGATATGTTTTTCGATCGTTAATATTGATTACATTTTCAAATCTTGTTTGTAATTAATTATTTATAGTATTTAATTTAATTTACATAAATAGAACTTTTTAAGGGCTCAGTTCATATTTTTTCAAGCAGAATTTTTATTTTAAAATTTGAATTTCACCTCATGCGTGAGTGTGGTTGAATCGGTGCCAAATTGTAAGTGCTGTTGGTTAGCATGTTTTCATAAATCAACGAGAAAATTTACAATAGCTTTTACAAATATTCAATGGGCAGTACTCTGATAGAAAATTAAAAAAATTATTTTAACATTGGTTTAAGATAACATTTAAAAATAAATTATTTTAATTTATATTTGGCTTTGATTATCAACGATTTTTGTAGTTTTTACTATTTTATTTATCAAAGCTTAAAATAAAAGACGAATTTATATCAGCACTCACGACTCTGCCGTTTTGTTTTTGTAGTCTAATGTGCAGATTTGCCTGGTTATTAAATTGGTCTTTGATTTATTTCATTAATTCCTTAAATATTATAATGATGAATTTTATGTCAATTTCGCTATTTAAAATACTTTCATATCACCTAGTGCTGTATAAATTTGTAATTTTTATTGCCTGATAGTCTAGCTCACCTTTTTTAATTTTTGCGAGAAAAATGCGAAATTTTGTTTAAGTCGCTCGACAACCATAATGAAAAATTTATTTATTTTTATTTTTTATATTATTATAAATAAGATTTATGAGAGGAAAATCTGTAACGCCGAGTAGCCAATTTTAAGTTCATTCTAATAATTTTAAGGTGCTTATAATTATAAAATTGAGTTTTCGCCAATTTTTTCTGATATCGTCTTTTTTAAATAAATTTTTAATGTGCTTTTAATTTTTTAGGCTCCTTGTTGAGGAAGCAGAATATGGAGCACCCCGATATTGCCAGCGATTTATAAGTCCTTTAGATTAATATTGCTTATTGAATACATTTAGAGGTCTTTGAAATATTTTTGATATAATTTTAGTTAAAAATGTTGTATAACAAAACTTAATCCTTTATTAACTTAGTTTAGTTCATTTTGTTTTACTTCCCAAATATGTCTTTAAATTTTAGGTTAGATAATCGTAAATTTCGGTATCCACAAATAATTATTTAAGCATTTAGAATGCTATTAATAAATTCTGTAATTTTTTCTTTTTGCAAGATTATTATTATATAATATCCTAATTTGTGCCGTTTAACAGGACATATTAATTGCTTTCAATTACGTTTTTTTACTTTTCAATAATCAGAAAAATTTAAATTTTTAGTGCTTTTTTTAAATTGCAAAAGTTAATCAATTTTTTTAATTAGTTTATTATTTATAAGTAAACTTATTTAATAAGTATCTTTATTGCACTTATAAATTGAGAATAATATTTTTATTTTTGCAAAAGTTTTTGTCAATATATTTTTAAAATGATCAAAATTGCGCCATTCTGTTTTTAACGTTTTACAAAAAAAAATATTTTAATTTAATGTTGTCAAGAAAAAGTTTTCAAAATTAAATAAGAAATTCGACTTCGAGATCTTGGGCCTCATGTTTGTTATCATTACTTAATGCATAAATAAAGTTTGATTTAATCATTTTTGATAAATTGTCATTTAATTTCCATAATAAAAACAAAAAAATATTTGAAGTTGAGGATCAAATCAGACAATTTTGATATTAAAACATTTCATCCAACAATCGATACAATGTAGATATCCAGTTGTGTAAATATATGGTTTGCTTTTTGAAATTTTGCTTTATATTCCTTAATATTCAATAAATTAGTGTTATATTGTCATCTCACCCCGGGTGGATTATTAGTAAAATTTTTTCTACTTCATGAGTCTTTTTATTACTGACTCAAATGCTGAAAGTATTCGGATTAATATCAATGTTATATATTTATATAATTAATAGTATTATATAAAATTCTTTTTTTGTTTTACGTGCCCCCGATCTGTTCCTGTAGAAGACCATTCCATATTTTTAAATTTGATTTGTTTTGAATACTTTTTTTTATTTCTATTGTTTATTAAATAATTAAAAAATCCGCATCAATCGGTTTTTTACACAATAAGTTACGAATAGTAGGGCCATTCTTTAAAAGTATAACCATTAATTACTATTCTAGAATTTTAATAGAAAAAAAAATTTGTATTCTTTCATATAGGGTTCATTTTGACTATGAGACGTTGCCACATGTTAATATTGATGTTTTGAGAGAATAGAACATTTTAAATTTTAGAAAATTTTTCTCGGCGGCGCCTATCGGCACCGCCGACCCCACCTCCCCTACCAAAGTAAAGCAGAATCTCAAAAAAAAAATGATGATGATAAAATTGAAGTTAAAGACAATAAGGAAGATATTTTTGAATAACAACAAATAAAATTTTTGTTTTACCATTGAACATTACAAAAAAATTTTTCTCCCTTGAAAAGTCCCGGTTGGTCCCGGTCCCGGTTTTTCTGGTCCCGGCAAGTCCCGGTCCCGTGCCACCCAAGTTTTAGGCAATGTTTTAAAATAAATTGGTAGCCTACACATTGCTTTTGTTAAAACAATTTTTTTTAAATTGATTTATATTTTTGACAAAATTTTTTGTATTTTTCAATTTTTATTTTGGAGAGACAATTAACGCCGCCGCATCTTTTAACATTTTTGCATCACAAGTTGGTTCTTTTTTTAAATTAACTAATTAGCAATTTATAAGTGTTTTTGTTTAATTTCTTTATATTTAAAATATTTATAGTAATTTGAAATTTTTATTTGTTAATTAATTAAAGATGCGGTAGTCTAACATTTTCATTCACATATTTTATCGTTGCAAAAAACATTCTTTGAAGAGTTAATTTTGTTTATGTCATTAGTTTAATTATTTATTGTAAAATCAATAACAACTACACAGCTGATCTTAGATAGTGTGACAGCTTTGATGTGATATTTCCAGCACAGTTTTAAACAAAAATTTTTATTTTACTTTATTACTTTATCTTAGCTTATATTAGTTGCAAAGGTAATTGCTAAACGCTATATTTTTATGCATTAAACACATTAAAAAAAGCTTTTATATGCTGTAAGCAATTTTGTTTAAATTCATTAATAACTCCGTAATATCATAAAAAACGTTTTGCTTAATTGTCAGTTTTAAAATTTTGAGGCTCTGTGGAAATTGGAATTCCATAACCCTGGAAATTTACTAATGTTGAGCTTGATATGAACAAAATATAAAATTAAATAAATAAAAAAGCACAAAGCAATAAAAATCAAAAATTTTGTAAGTAAAGCGCTTTAAAAAGAGACAATTTGTGCTATTAACGAGGATCACTTGTCCCACAAAAAAAAAATAGAATAAATGCACATATAAATATTGCAAAATTAAAAATAATTAAAATTGTTACCAAAGTTTGCTTACGATTATTGAAAAATTATTTTAATATAAAAAATATCAATCAGAAGACTTTATGATTAAAAATGTTTTTCGTTTTAACTCGTTTTCTATCGTCGTATTGTATTTTCCCATTAACTGCAAAATAACAAAACAAAAAAAAGAATGGTATTTAAACGATTAAAACTATTAATAAATTTAAACAAAATTTAAAATTTAATTTTAGGTAAATTCGCTTTTAAAATTGGTACGCTTGATTTAAAATATACAAATTCAAAATAAAGGATGGCAATAATGCGCTGATGCAACCAAACGCAAGATTGTTTAAACAATTAATTTTGATTAATTAGTTAATATAATTATTTAACTTTACTCTAATTTAAACAAGGAATGGGGCTGTTATGAAAAACTGCATTATAACTGGTAATATTTAATTGTGTTTAATTATATTAAAAGATTAAAGTAAAATTAATGAAATAATAATTTCAACATTATAATAAACAATGGACATGGTCTTAGCCCACTTGGACAAAAAGAGAAGAAAACCTCTGTTGGGACAAGCGCTAAGTCAACAAAACTAAAAAATAATCAAAATAAAACACATCAAAAAATTTAAACATATCCCAAATATGTGAAAAAGTATGTCAACAAATAAAAATATACAACAAATTAATTTTAAATACTGTAAAATTTAATATCCTTCCAAATCTGTGCAATTTAAAAGCAGATGACAAATCTGTATAAACATTTTAACCAGGGATTTCAATTTACTTATTAATGCAAATTTTATTTGTATAAAAAAATGTTCAAAAAAATAGAATAATTTATTCTTGACAATTATAAATTCGATTCAAAAGTGCTAACACTACAAATACTCAAAATGTTAATCGTGTTAGACAAAAAAAAAACCTCGAAAACGTGCATAATGGATTTAAAATTTATTAGTACTTTATGTAAATTAAACCATCAATAAACACTATTAATCCAATAAAATTTAAATGAATAAATGAGCAGCTAATAAATACGCATTTAATCTTTTAAAATTGAGTGCGAAGGAGGTCTAAACTGAGGCCAATTCGTGAATAAGAATAAAAACAATTTTATGATTTATTTAAAATTTAATTATTAGATATTAATGATCAATCAACCCAATAATAACATAATTAAAATTAGCTTAATTTATGATTACGGAAAATGGCTTGCCCAATAAAAGCTAATTCAGCTCGTCGAAAAAATCTTTCTAAAGCCCGACACTATAATGAAAATGAATAGAAAATAAATTTATAAAATTAAAGATTATATAATACATATAATTATTTTTGTTAACTGAATAAATTGATTTGATTACAGCTTCTAGTATTTGAGACGACTTGCAGCTTTAACTAAAGTTTGTTTTTAATTTCTAAATGTATTGTTGTAATTAGGTATATATGTTTATTTAAGCATTGCTTCGACTAATTTCGAGCAATGCGTTTTAAAAGTTATTATATAATAATATCACCCCATGTTTTCTCATGGTACAAAGGGAAATAGTTCATTACATTTCACTAGCGACCTGTCTTAACTTCGGCTGTCAACAAACACTCATTATTTAATATAAACACTTTAAGGTTGTTCATAAACTTACAACAAACCCCATTTAAGTTTGATAATACTTAATTCTGCTGAAATAAATCTTGAAATATCAAATTTTCTAATCATTATTAGATAAATTTATGTGAATTCAAACGCTTTAAATCAATATGAAATAAAAAGTTATTGAGTTCAATAGATAAATAAATTTTATGGTTTAATTGTTACTTGTCGCGTTTTCTCTAAAGTTGCTGCTTGCGTCAAATGGGAAATAATCACTATTTGTTTATGATTTTTATTAAAAAAAAATTACTTAATGAAATATTTAATAATGAGTTCATATATTTTTTTTATGCCTTTTTCACTATCATTTTGCTTTGGTCGTTTTAACTTAGTTGAGAAATTAATTATTAATTGAAATTTATGTCTGATTTTTATCTTTACTTTAATTTCAAAGTTAATATCAAATATTTAACAATAAGATAAATATGTTCATAAAAACATTTTTTAAAAGCACTGCATTAATGTTTAATTTAGTAAAATTAATAGAGTTAAAATGGGCTCATTTTACTATCTAATGAATTTTTTAATAAATTTTGTTGTGCTGTTTTTTATTTCACTTATTTCGAAAAGTTTACGATGATTTATTTATTTTATAATTTACAAGAATTTAGTGGTATATCCTTACGTAAAGGAAAGCAATCGGTTTTCCAAGCTTCTTTCGCGCTAAAATATTTAAAATTTTATTTATAATTATTCTTGGTTTGATACGGATATAGACATCATAGAGTACATTTGAAGTAACACGCGTTAGCAGCATTTCAAAGCTCAACGGTAACTTTTCCCGATCTTTTAAAGAACTATTTTATTGCTTTTTGAGTTTTGGGGACAGCGGCTCTGGTCACTCCTAATCAGTCTTTAGGGAGGAAAAATCATTTTTTAAGGATACATCATTTTTGGTAGTAAAATTTGATTAAGAAAATATTTTTGCTTTTATCATACTTTTTTCTTAATGAATTTTTTGAAAAATGCCGAATAAATATTCTACAAAAATCATATCATTAGTTGTTTTATTATTTTCCTTTTTATTAATTAGTTTAAATCATTCAAAACTTTTCTTTTTATTACTTTATTACTTATTTCGAGAACATATTCAACATTCGGATTGCAATTTTTTCCCGTCAGTGTAACTTTCGCTCAGTTTTGTTATAAGCTTTTTTAGCTGGGTTTTTCTCTGCTGTACAAAACTTTATTAAGAGTAATAATTACATCACACCGACATAAATTATACTTAATTATAATTTAGTTTGTCGGAATTGAAATGCATAATATAAAGCGCCGTGACGAGAAACAATTAATTTACAATAAATTTTATAAAATAAATGCTAACATTCAAGATTTGCAAGCAATACAACTATCATATTGAAAGACATTGCTATCATCTAATTTTTATAATAATGTTGTTTTTATATAAAATCTAAACAAAAGTGATCAAAGGTTGAATGACAACACATTGGTTTAATATGCGCAGACGCAAGCATTCACGGCGTTGCAGTGAATTTGCTTATAGCAATGATATCTTTTGTACTGTTTCTCCTATTTAACCGTTTTAAGACCTCGGCTGGTTTTTTGATGTTCTCCCGCCCCCACGGAATTTGGCGCACCACCGCTTCACCGTAGGGTGCAAAACCACTCCTTGGTCCTTCAATTAAGTAATGTTTTGCAAAACTTGCATTGGTTTTCGGTCCAGAGAAAACTCGTGGAAAATTAGTTGTTAGTTTTTGGCATGGTCACTAGAGACGCCATAAAAAATCAGTAAAAAGAGGAGAAATCGTGGAATTGCGGAAGAACAAAGAAAACATGTCCAAAAACATATAAAGAAGAGAACAAGGTAATCTGCCGCAAAATTAGCGAGATATGTATTTTTAAAAAGATCCCAAAAATTTTACGACAAACTATGTTACACCCTAAGCAAATACGAAGTTTATGAAATCCGGACTTACCTCAAATTCAAGCAAGAGGATGTTGAAAAACAGGAAGTTTACATTTTTAATGAAAAAAACTCAAACTGAAATTTTTTTAAATCGACCCGTTGGGGTAATGCAAGATTTGCGCATATACTTTTAGACCTTTCCTATTAAAGGGCAGCCAAGAGGCAAATGGCTATGGGCATTGCTTCTACACCTATTTTTCTATAGGTCAAAGTTATGGACATATAATAGAATAAAACATTAAAATTTTTTGCAATATAAACAAAAGGAAAAAACAAACAAACAATAATTTTAAACATTAATAATCAACATTTTTTCAGAATAATACCAAATAATACAATTAATAAAGCTTAACAAGGTCACTAAACAAACCCGAAATTACATAAAAATAATTTCTAAAGATTTCCGAATTGGACGCAGCGCAAGAACGCATTTATAAATTTAAAAAATTCGATCACTTCTGTCAAACCGATACACTGTCGCGGAAACTATTTAAAACGCAAGTACAGATTTTTCTAAGAATTGCATAAAATAAAAACAACGTATAGTAACAAAGTCTTAGATATTTTTTCGGAAGAATAACAGACGAAATTTTCAATTTCTTCATACATAAAAAATATATTAATGGTGTAAAGCTTTATTATTTAAATATATTATAAAAAATTATTTTTATACAAACTTATTCAATTGCATTAAATGCCAAGAAAATAAAAGCAACAATAAAAAATAAACAAAAACTTATTCAATAATATAAAAGAAATTTATAAAAATATTCAAAATAACTCGCTCATTAATTACTATGATATGCGTTGTAAATGCATAAACAAGGAATCCGGTGCCAAAAATACTACTCAAAGATTTTATTCTGAGTTTTGGCAGCCCAAAAATGATTCACTCGGTCGTGGGGAAGAGATCGGAAATCAACTTTAGAAGAAATATAAAAATATTGTCAATAAGCAGATCGTTAACGGCGGGATATGACCCCCAGGCTAATGGGCTTGCGGAAAGCGCGAACAGAACTTTAATTGCAGCGTTTAAAAAATGCAAACTAATAATTTTACTATTTTATAATTTATTGATTTGTATAAAATAAAAATAAATTTCAAATACAATTTTATAAATTAATGTATTTTTTCTGCCGTTAATATGCATAGATATATAATATAAAACGTATTTTTTAGATTCAAAAACAAAAAGTTACTGAAAAAACTTGTTCAATAAGTTAAACCAATGCTGTGGGACGATCTCAAAGCCGCTGAGATACCTAATTATGATTTAAACTTATTATAATGAATTTTTAAAACATAAATTAAATTATAATTTTTACAAAGAATTTAGAGTGTCTGTTCAGCGGCTTCCGCGTACATATCGAATTAGTTCATACTGATTGAACTTTTAATTTTTAGTTTTTGCTAAATCGCAATTATTGTTTAATATAAACTTGCCCAGAAGAATGAATCCGGGTCTAAGAATTATCAAACCATGACGGAGAAAAGAAGATTAGTCGTTAATATGCGTATTCTAGAATTTTTAAATAATTTTATTTCTCTATAAAGATTTTATGTATTTTTTCTTTGCCATTTTATCCTTATTTTCAAGTTCTGGATATGTTTTATCCATATTATGTCAATTTTTCTAATTGGTTAAATTACTAAAAACACCTTTTTTATATCAATATTTTAAAAATTGCATTGACCATCTTATAACATTAAATGTAACATAAACAAAGATTTGAGATTCCTGTAAACTTATAAATTACATTTTATAAAAATAATTTAATTTAAAGGAATAATCACTAAATGAATAATAAGGTAATTAATACTTAGCAAGAAACCTCTTTTAAAAATTATTTTTACGAACGACTATAAAAAACATTTTATCGACATAAAGAGTTAAAATTATAAAAAAACTAATTAATAAAGATTTATGTAACATTTAAAAGAAAATTCATTTTTTAATTAATCAAAAAGTCGAAATTTTTTATTCTCAATTATTATTTAACTATGTAAAGAATAAAATTAAAATATCAAATTCTAACAAATTGCTTCTAAATAAATTAAGCAGTTAAAGAAAGATTCATTTAAATGAAAAATAGCAATAAAGTTCAAAATGCTTACTTTATTTTATCTTTTATTTAAAAAGGTTACAAAGATTAAAACAAAGATTTAATATTTGTTTGTGGCAATTTGGACAAAACGCTCCCTCATCGCATTTATCAAGATTAAAAGTCCAACAAGTAATAAGAATTTTAAATCTTCAAAAGGCTTTGAGTTCTTTTGAGCAGTTTATTAATATAAATAAAAAAATTATAAACTGAAACGACTTGGGGGAGGTGGCCTTACGCGGTACGATTTTACGCCAACAGCCAAAAAAGTATGCTTTTTCATCTAATAATTTCCTGAATTTAATAAAATGTGCATTAAAATCTACGTATTGTTTCATTTATTTCAAATAAATAATTTAAAATTAATACAAAAATTACTTCAAACAAAAAAACAAAAGCAACCACGATTAGATTTTTCCTTTTTATATTGCTATTTCCCCTTTCAGACGGGTTTCTTATAGGGTATGTATTAATTATGGTGGCTATCATCATCGGCATCGCCGCGCTGGCAGCAATGTTGCTTACATCCGACAAGAAATTGGCTGGAGACTTTATCAACATGAAGCGGACAACCTCGACTTGGATAGACCAGAAGAAAATTATTATAAAAAAAAATAAAAAAATGAATTTTATAATTATTAAGCAGAAAAAAAAGTTTTAAAATAGTATATTATGTAAAAGAAATGTTAAATGTTTTCTAAATAAAAAAAAGCTGACCGATTGTTTATAATAAAGAATAAAGTAAATTTTATTCAAGAATAGTTTTTAGTAATTAAAAATTAATAAAGTATTAAATGTGCTCTGGCCAAAAAATTAGATGTAAATATGAAAACCTAATTATCATCGAAGTGAAATAATAAAAATTATTAATAATAATGAAGATATTTGTATTCGCAATTGTAATACTTAATTGCAATTTTTTAATTTACTATGCCGAGTAATGGTTGAGAATATTGATCAAACAAAACATCGATTACGAAAAATTTATGTATATTTGAACAAATATAGTAACTTTGGCTTTGGAAGTTTTGTTCGAATCAGTTTTTTGTTTTATTTTATTCATTTTTTAATGCTTATATTTTAGAAATATCATTTTATCATTTTGTTTTTAATTTTATTCCTTTAATTTCATAGAAATTCTCAATTTGCCAAATTATTTAAATTAATTTTTAACAAATTGTGAAGATCAACCAATGTGGTTGCTTACATTTATATCCGGCGGACCATTTCGTTTTGTGCCAGTTTAAATTTTTATGTGATTAATTTATTGTTTTATGCGTTCATTATTTTCAATTTTAATTATATGTTTAAATAAATATTTAAAGTTATTTAAGATGACGATTTCTGCCCAAAATGTTCAACTGGCTGATTTTCAACACGGGATTTTCATCTAGCAATATTACCTTAGTTGACGAAGTATTAAAATAAATGCAATAATTAGTTATTATGTTTTCTATAAAATTAAATGCTTTGGTTTTAGTTTAGTTTATAAATTGTTTTAATTGCTCTCTGTAAAGCAGCTGTCAAATTTTTAAACATTATCAACATTTAGGTTTTATTTAGTCTTATTATTTAATTGATATGAGTAAAACTTTGAAAACAAAATTGTGTTTGTTTGAAATTTAATTTTGCTGCGCTAATTTTACACCTATTCTTCATAAAATCATTATAACAATTATTGTTTTCTCTTATTTAATTTCAAAACTATTTAAAATTTATGTAGAGTTCGTTGCTAAAAAGACGATATTTAAAGTGCAAATAAAATTAAAAAACTAAATCTAAACCATTTTCCAGCGGCTGAGAGCGGCCAACACCATTCCATTCGATACAAACACTAACGTCAGAGCAAGTTTGCGTATTTAAATATGTTGTTTATTCGCTAGTTATAATATACCTATTTAACAATTTTTTTAAATTAAAAGTACATTACACTTAATCGATTAATGCACCCAAATTTTTAATATAAATAAAAGATATAATAAAAATATAATCATAATACAGTTTCTAAAAAAGACTAATTTGAAATTGTTTCCATCATAAAATTATGACAAAAACTGAATTAAGTGAAAAAAAACAGAAATATAATTTTGAATTCGGGAAACAAACTAAAGCATTAAACAGATAAAAAAATAATTAAATGAAACATTAATTTGGTATAAAATAAATGTAAATTTTTGTGTAATTTATAATTTTTATCTTTACTAAAGGAATCAATAAATTGTGTGACTGGTAATAAATAAAAATAAATCAAAGGTAAATGAATTTAATGTTTTACGTGTTATAGACAGATAGGAACCGATGCAATACAGAAACTCTCTACTGATCAAAAATCAATTAGAACATTTAAATTAATTTTGTTTCGTCATCCAATTAACGTCGGCTGCAAATCGGGAATTTATGTCTATTTTATACCTTCTATTTCTTAACAGGTTAATAAAATAAACAAATGTTAGACACTTTAATAAATAAAAATAAAAATGTTGGAAAATTTATTTTGATAATAAAAATAAAAAACTAAAAAACTTAAAGATTAAAAAATAAAAATAATAAAAACCAACAGGAATTAATTCATCAAACATGCTAAAATAAAATGTTTTTATGCGTTGCTATGAATGAAATACAATCAAAAAGGGCAAGATCTATTGGTTTTAAGTATCGATAGAAGTTTACAGAAAACTCAAATTCATTGTGGATAAAATAATTATAAAGATTTCCAATGAGCTATGAAAACAAAATAACTAATACCTATATAAATGAAAAAAACCTTACCATATTTAAATTCTTATAAATACTACAAAAATCTGCTAAAAGATTTAACAATTAAGAAATGCTCGGATTAATTAATATAATGAATTTTATTATTCCACAGAAAGATTACGATAAATTACCACGCAAAATTTGACACATGGGCATGAATCAAATAATTCTGAAATAAAAAACATAGCACAATTTACAAAATCAAAAAATATGGATGTAAAAAAATTTATAAACAAAATGACAATGCCGGTGCCTGAGAACTTCCCTCAATCTTCAGAAAGCCCAAAAAAACAAGTTAAAGAAATTTTAATTATCATAACTATTTGATTAAACCATCAAATATTTAAAACATTTTTTATACCCGAGTACAGGGAATTGCAAAGGGTATTATTCAACATAGGCTGGACAATGGAACATTGCATCACGATGTCATTCACGGCCATTTTTCAAAAAAAAAATCTAATTAAATGTTTGCCAAAAGAAAAATTATGTCAAGTCATTTAAATTTACTAGCAAAGAAATTAATTAATATGCCCAGCATAATAATTTGCAATTATTAAAACAATTTGAGTAAAGGTCAAAATGGTTCCTTAAAAAAATAATAAAACAATAATACTAAATACATTTTTCCAAAAAGAGGGGGTCACACAAACGTGAAAATCATAATTTAATAATTAGAATTAAAGTATAATCGAGAATAACATTATTAATATTTAAGCTTTTAAATTGCTTTGATTATTTATCATTTATTATTTTTTAAAGTGTTTTATTATCAACACAAGCAGGTGGTGACTAATGGAGGTCCAATTTACGTTTTGTTTGCATAATTTTTAAACAGAACTGTTTGATTTTTAATTTTGTGTAGAAACTAAAATACAAATTTGATTATGCCACATTCAAATAATATTAATGTTTTTAATAAATTCAAATATTTTTGTTTATGATATTTTAATTGAACCTTTTCATTATTGTTGTAAATATATGGTAGGTTATTTCTGGCGTTTAAACGCATTGTACTGGCTAGAATTTTCCTACTTTTTAATAATACATTAAACATTAAATTTATTAATATTTAAAATGGAAGAATACGAGTGCCTTTAAAATTAGGTATCAGCAAATGATTAGCGCCTTTAAGTTTCAAAAGAATTACCAATGTTTTTTATGCTTTGAAAGCATTTTTTTAAATACAATTAATGTTTTTAAAGTAATTTTAATAAATTTTTTTTCAGAATTTATTTTGTTTAAATATAGAATCCTGTAATGTTTAGCTAATATTTAAAAATTGAAAGAATTTTTAATTTGACTGGCAAATGCGTGAATTTTAGGGCTTGCTTTTGGCAGTTTGCTTGCTTAGTGCAAAGGGTTTTAAATTAACTTGTGACTCTTAACAAAATTTTAATATAAAGTTTTTAACATTATTTTTATTTATTGTTGTAACTCTATATTATTCATAAATTGCAAATAACAATAGATTTTTTGTCATAATACAAATAATTAAATACACCTTTAAATCACATATTGGTTAAACGAATATAGTATATATTTAGTTTACAATAAATGAATATACGAATATTAGTTGTTTATGCCTTCTTGACATTCTTTTTTTTAATACTGGAATTGGTAATTGTTATAGGTTGATTTATTGCGTTAATTATTACACTCAATATGTAAATGGGGGAGAACCCAAAGCGTTGCGAGTAGCCTCATATTGCATGCTGTAGGCAATCAAGAGGTATATAGTGTTTCAAGTTTTGTTGAACTAAAATTTTGTTAAGAGATTTTTTAAAATAAAACAATAGATCATTTAAAATTAAAAATCTTTTATTTTTTATTACTTTATCTCTTTATATTTTGAGTTTTTTCATTTTTTTAAATATGCTTGCATTTTTAAATTTTCTTTTTGTTACTGTATAAATGCAGTAGCCTTTAAATTTTAGTTTTTTTTTTCAATATTCATTGCTTAAACCACTTAACTAGTTCATGTATAAACGTTAATTGTTGATATTTTTTCTTAGACATTTAAATATTTGAAGAAAAAAAAAATTCGTAATTATTTTATCAACTTCTAGTTAGGTAGATGAGTTTATTTCTTTATTATCATTATTTAAAACATTATTTTAATTATAAATTAATTGCGTTAACGGGGTGTTTTTTTAATATACTTAGTAAATGATGGTAATTAAAATTATATAAATTTAAAAAAAAATAGAAAAAAAACTCAAACCAAAAGTTGTTATTTGAGCGGTTTCTTTAACGTATAAATCAAGGCCTCAAATTACGATTATAGGAATTGACTATATTGGTACTGCACATATCCGACGCATGCGACTGGAGCACAATGCAAAAATTTAAAGAATAATAAAAAAAACTATTGTTCATTTTTAACAATATAATCAACATAAAACACGTAACAATTTTAGTTTAATCCATTTAGTATTACAAAAATTCTTTAAATTAATCAGATGACTTATTTTAATTCTTCATTTAAAGCCAAAAAAGAAAATTAAACTTTAAAATGTCCGCGGCACGTAGCTCGTGAACGCATAGGTTTGTCCCATTCCCGGAGAAGGGAACGTCGAAGCGCCCCCCAAATTTTGTGTTGGGCTAGGCCCTTGACTCCAAAATTGCCACACAGAATAAATATGGATATTTTTTAGACCTCGCCAAACACACATTTACAGACACCGTGCGTGAAGCATAGAAATATTTCAACTGCGGAATTAAAAAATTACAATATAAATTCGTTAGATCTTATCACCACACTTGATTTAATGAATGGCCTTAGCTGCTCTTTTTAAGTTTGTATTTTGATTTAATATATATTATTAAGATTGTTTTGCAAAAATCCTTTTAATTTGTCTTTTAATTGATTATATTTTGTTTTTATTTAAATAATAGTGCGGAAGGATCAGTACTTTATGCTGAACAAACTTTTGTTTAATTAATTAACTTTCAATAAATTTTATTATATTTTGTGCTATTTCATTTTTTAATGATAATTTTGCTATACATTTAAAACTATTTTTAACGATTATTTTAAATTTTGATTTAATTTTGTTTCAATAATTGATGTTTGCAATAAATGCCGGCGCCACAGTCCAATAAATCGTTTGCCATTCAGTTTCTAATTGACGAATGGCCTCCACTGCATATGAAAAAGGTTAGGTGCATCCAACCGCCAGTAGCACTTAATATTTAAAGGCACACTGTATTTTTTTAGTTGAGATATTGGGTGACCTTAATTCGTTTTTGATTTTTATAAGCAACAAGTAGCTCAGGGGTTTTCGTCAACATAAAGTTCTTAATGTTATATTGTCAGTTTTATTTGCTTAAACCTTTTTTGTTTATCCTAAATTAGTGAATTATTATTTTTAATTTTTAATAATTTATGTGTTAATTTTTGGTAAAAGATATTTAATTATGGAAATTATAGATTAATGCAATAAACCGCGCATTGAGGGTTTTATCACGTAAATAAAATTCTAGACACCTAGATTTTATAATTTTATTAAATAAATTTGTTTACTTGAATGATTTTTTTGACATTCATTATTTAAAATTATTATTTTTGTTCAATTATTTATATGATTTCTATATTATTTTGATGTATTTTTGGCATGACTAAAAAAATTATTTGGTATACCTAAATAATGTAAATGATATTTTTGGGTTTTGTCTCTATTGAATTCATTTTTTAACTTATGTTTTCGAATTATAAGAATTTGCTACACAGGCATTATTTAAATTCTTTAAGCTCTTATGTTTAGCTAAAGTTACTTAAGTTAGCTTTTAGGTTAATAATTCTTAAAATTTAAGCTTAGCAACATATTTCAAAACTCCTTTGTTGGCCATCAAAATCGAATTGGTGCGGGAAAAATGGCATTCATACTTATTTGTTCTTGTAAAATTAACATTGAATAAATTAGAATTTACATTTTTTTGTTTCACAAGTTATTCTCTCTCACTGTGATAATCAATCAACCAACCTTCTTCCCGGTCTTTAAAAAACATTTTATTTGTAATTACAATTATTGCTAAATGTTTACTTTAAAATTGCTTGATGATTGCTACATTCAACCGATTAGGGGTGCAAGTCTCAATATTTTTTAAATGATTTTTAATATCTTGAAGAAAATTCGTTTCGGTCTTGATACTTTTAACCTGAATCATAATATATATGTTTAAAATTTTTTTGTTGTAACTTTATTTTCATTATTATATGAAGTAAACCACGTTTAAGTAATAATAATTGAGTTTTTCCTTTTCTAACGTTTTAATATTAATATTAAGGCAATATTGTTGTGTAATTTTAAATATTTCTGGCAGTAATTTGTTATTATTTGTCGTTTTTAAATGATATATTAAAAAACCTAAAGAAATTAAAATATTAATTCTTAAATGTTTTTTATTTCTATAGACGAGGGAGATTGGCGCTACAAATTTCGAGTAATGCCCAAAAAGAATAATCAATTTATCTACTTAATTACTGTAAGATTTAAATTTATATTTAAAAAAAAAGTAAATAATGCAAATATATAATGAAAATAAAAACATAATTTATAGAAATCATATTAAATACATATTTGATAAATAAAATTCAATGTCTGCAAAAAGATTTTTAATCACGAGATTAAATGTTAGCTTCTAAGCTGAATAAGTTGTTATTAATTCAATCAGATGTTTAGAATCTACTATAAAAACAATGATGATAATTAAATTCGTTTGCTTTTAGCAGCAGTTAAACTAAATAAAATGTATTTTTGAAAATTATTTTTATTATACTTAAGATCGATTAACCTAAAACAAATATTTAATATGATTATAAATAAATACATTTACCTAAAAAGTTAATCAACAACATAATATAAGCCTTGTGTAATTTGGCAAATTTTTGCTAATATTTGAAGGAGTTTTTTTGAAAAATTGAATAATAAGTAATAACTTTAATTTTTAAAGTAGAGTAAATTAAAATTGTATTTCTAACATAAATAATTTATATAAAATGAACTAAAGAAAAATTGAGTTTCCAAACCCTAGTTATTAAATGCTAAACGATTTTGTACATATTAATTAATAGGGATGGGATTTATATGCTCCAAAAATGGCCAAATATGCGCATATATATGCTCCAAAAAAGGCCAAAATATGCACCAAAATATGCAAAAAATGCCGAAATATGCACCGAAAAATGGCATTTTTAGCCCATTAATTTGCTTAAATTTAATTTTTTCTTCTTATAACGTCTAATTAAGTAGATTTAAAGCCTTTTCGCATATTATTTTAGTATTTTTGGAAGGTTGAAAAAATTCAAAAAAAATCCAGTAATTTTAACTGTCAGGCCACTTCATCGCCATACTGGCTATCTCCGCGCCAGCCACTGGAGCGCAGCGCCATTTCAGCGCCGAGATTTTCCCCCATATTTTTATGCAAATGTTCAATTTCTTCAAGCCTTTTTTTCGAAAATGACTAAAAGTCCATGGTTAAAGATGAATTATTTTTCAAAAACAGCAAAAAATCAATGCTTTTGGGTGTATTTTTTCAAATTTTTTGTCAAAAAATGCCAAAATATGCTCGAAATATGCTCAAAACCCCAAAATATGCTTTTTTCTCCAAAAACCCCGAAATATGTCAAAATATGTAATTTCAACCTTGTCCAAAAAAGCTCAAACCAACGCGAAAAGGCTATTTTTGGGCCGTATTCTTCAGAACATATAAGTACTAAAAACATAAAAAACATAATAATCCCATCCCTATTAATTATTAATGTTTTCAAACTATTTTCATATAATTTATAATATTTTGAAAAAATATATAATAACAATTGATGAAAAAATCTGGCCAATCAGATGTGAGCAAATATCGAAAATTGTCAGTTGTTGTTATATCGGCGTATGCAATCCATCTCTATAGTTTCTTTGTTACTTTTATTTAGCTTGCGTACCCACATAAAATTGGTTTAAAATATATTTATAAGCATACTTATTGTAGTTTTTGTTTATTATATTTGCTATTATAGGATTCATACATACTAAATATGGGTTTCTGATCTTAACTTCTCTTACGTGACAAAATGCTTTAAAAACATTTATAATTTTTTGAATTGTATTATACAAAAATACCTTACTTTTACAGCGTTTTGCTGCACAGCTCCTTTATTGCTCTGATTATAATTAAATTCACGTTGAGTTCTTCTCACTTTTCTCCATTCGAAATGGTCAAACCCTCTCGCTCCCGGATCCATCATTCTTCTGTGCCCATCTTTTACTTTTTAATTTAATTAACTAACAATTAATTTTGTTTTCGTAATTTTGTAATCGTTGTTCATCGAACGTTTCATTTTTTAGTTGCTGAAATGAGACATTTTTTTTGTCAAAATTTCATATACTTCAAATTATTTTTGGCTTTTTAATTTTTTTGTTCTCATAATAACACAAAGACCAAAAAATGTTTAAAATTAAATAAAAATAAAATTTATAAAGCACTGTTATAGAAAGTTTTCCATAAATAATATGACAGATTTTTTCAATTTCTTCTATTATTCAAAGCGAATTTGATTTTTTATTTATTTTTTATGACATCTTAGTGAATGCGAAATTTGTGGACAGATGTATATTTTTGAATCAGATTTAGTCCTGTCATTTTAATTTGAATATTCAACCTGGTTCAAATCCACCAATTCCTTCTCCACTAATTTTATTAATATTTGAATAGCAAAGGATTATTAAATTAATAAACGCCAAATGAACAAAATAAACCATTTGAAGGTAACAAGAACAAATTTCTAACCTAAAATTATGAATTTTAAAAGCAAACAACATAATAGATTAAACGAGCTCTAAAATATTTACATGACCTCAAACATTTACCAACGAATGAATTAGATGATTTTTTCGTTCAATCTTATAATAAAACAATTACCAGTTGGCGTTATAAAAAATATGTTGAAAAGTAAAGTGAGTAAACATTTCTTAAATTTGAAAATAACAAAAACATTACCTTTGCCTTAGAACAAGTGCAGGCATGATAAAGTTTAATAAAAATAAAGTACCCGCCATCGGCTACCGGTCGAATCCCGCCCCTCGTCCGAATCCACAAACAGCAAAAAGTGTCTCGAATCTCCCCAAAGCCAAGAATGGTCCAAATCCTCCAAATGTTTACAACGATAAATTTTTTGCTAAGCTTAAAATAGAATAGCTGAAAATAAAAAATTTAGTTGTTTAATTAAACACAATTTATGATTGATTATCTAGTTGTGGTGTTTGATGATATACCTATGGTTAATAAATAAATTAGATCGCTTTTTTATTTTATCGAGGTAATAATTAAGTTGATATTTTTTTAGACTTTTTTGCTTTTTTTTATTAAACACATTGTCTTAATCATACTAGCCTTTAGTTTAAAATCGCAATTTATTCCTAACTTTTATTAAGTTTTTAAATTTGTTGACTATTCTTGATAATTTTTTATTATAATCTTTTATTAAACAGCTAAACAAAAAAATTAAAAATATTTATTTTGATATTATAAAATGCTATATAGTTGCTGCAAACTATTTTGTATAATTCAAAACAGGCTTGCGCTATTCTGCTTTTCATTTTGTTTAAAGTTTAGTTTTATTTAGCTGCTGCTAGAAAACAAAAATACACACATATTTTATCAATAATTTTAATAAAAACATATTTCTCTTCTTTTTTTTTCTCTAATCAGTCATTAAGGTTAAATTCTTGAAGAAAAAAAACACCATCTTGCAAAAGATTTCATTAAATAAAGTATGTCCAAAATCCAATGACAACTACTTAAATATTATGTGCAAAAAACAAAAAAATCATTAAATATTAAACTTTTATTCAAATAATTATATTTATTAATAAAAGTTCTATATAACTCATTATTACAGTACTTTAAACTAGCTCTTTTTATAAATTAAAAAATATAAAACTTTAAACTTTCCTGGGTTCCGCCAATATAATAAAAGTGTGTTATAGCAATTACTTTTTAAAATTGGCGTAAATAAATTTTGAAGGAATGAATATAAAAAACTAATGCAATAATAATTTGTTTACGATAATTAATTTACAATTTTATCCATAAATTATCAGTATATTGGTCTTTAAATTATCAGTTATTACCAAATATTATATAGAAACTAAAAATTGGAGGTTCAAGAAATGTTGTGAAAAATACAACAAAAAAGTTTTAATTTAAAATATTATTTATTTATAAAAATAATATCATAATTTCCATTTATTATTTTAAAATTAAAATAACGTTGTTAACAAATTGGTCTTATATGCAAAGTCTGGACGCCGATTAAAGTACTCAAGTGGACAAGTTAAAAGATTACGCCAAGGTCGTTGTTTATATTATTATTCAATACATAATATTAATGGAAATAAGCTGGTTTCAGGCGACGCCAAACAAAAAGTAAGTAAAACATGTATTACAAACTTTACGGGGTATTACGAGGATAATAAGAAAAGATGACGTATAATCGAGTTATATAAATGGAGATTATTTATAAATATATTCAGTTCATTAATTTTGAGAAATAAAATCACTCAAATAAATTCTCGTTGATTGACGGCACTCTTACATTAATTGAATTTTTACTATTTTTTCAAACTCTGTTTTTTTAATAAAACATTGAATCCCCAACTATTTTATCGTTATTCTATTAAATATTTAATGTTTTGCATCAAATTTTTATTTTGTTTAGCTTTGTTTTATTAAAAGTTCTATTAAATCAATTAGATTAACCATTTCAATTCTAGATAATTTAATTTTTAGGTTAAAAAATATTTTATCTTTGCGTATAAACAAGTACGTAGTTTCCTCTCGAATTTATTTTAAACTGTTTTTTGCAAATTCTAAACGAGTTGGCCGTCCCGGCAGTATTATTAATTTCTTTAATATTCTTTGATTAATTTGGGATGTTTATTGTCAGTATTTAATATTAATGTTATGTTAGTAAACTAACTATGCCTTTATCGGTAGCGTGTATTAATTGGCATGGCAAAAAAAGTTATAATTCAATACATATTATGCTTTGTTGTTATCTTCTAAAATTCAATATAAGTAAATGCAGAGATGTGAATTATATTCATCAAAAAATTTAATTTTATGTTCAGAAACTCGATAACTTAAAAATTTTAGCGGTTTTTATTAGGGGTTTTATTTATGGTGTGGTACGCACACGACGTTGGAAATGTTTTCTGGCTACGCCACTGGCGATAAGTACCCAGTTTAGTAACCTACGCGGTAACTGAACAGATCTTTCTTCCATGAAACATTTTGTTCTCGCAACGGTAATTGTATACAGTGCCCGGGCTTGCGTTGAGATCAACATGGGGCCTTTACATAGATACAGTATTCGCACAGCGGTTTTGTGTTTATTTATTTCCTCGTAGACTTTATTTTAATAATTTTATATTTTCATATTGGAAAAATGATACTATTTAATGATATTGTTTGTTAAAACTATGATTTTCATATATTTTAAGTTTAGTTAATTTGCTCTAAGGCTTTTTAATTTAAATAGATTATATTTGTAAAACAACAATCAGTTAAAAGAATTTTTTTGAAACCGTTTCAGTTAATTTAAAATATTACAATACTCGCATAAGAATCGGACAACATTTTATTATTGTTAAGGCTCTATTATAAATATTCACCCAAATTTGCTGGGCAATAAAATGAAAATTTGATCTGAATTGTCATCAAAAATATATTAAGAATCAGCAATTAATAAAAAAAATAAACTTTATTTTGTAGATTTTTATTGGAACTAAATTGCAGAATTACAATAGTAGTCTATATTAATTGTATATTATTAATAATTTCATTTTTCTCACAAATATTAGATTTTTCATATTTTCAGTTATTAAATTCATTTTAATAACAATTTAATGATAAAAGTCAACTGCTATATGGATATATATTTTTATATTTATTCATCTAAAATTGTTATTAACAAAAATAATTCATTATCATAAATACCGAAATGTGCTGTGACAAATATATACTGATCAAACATATGAAAACATTGAAATATGTATGTTTTACTTATTAAAAGCATAATAATTAATTACATACCAAGCTTAATAAATGGATAAAACATAAAACAATTATTAAAAATAGCAGAGTAATCTAAATGTTAGTTAACAAATTGAAGTGAACGAAGCCAAGTCCAATCATGACTTCCAAGTTCTTAACGATTTAAAGATTGTCATTACTAAATTATAGTTTCGACATAATACAAAAAGTAATATCTTCAAAAAGATAAAAAAATTTGCAGATATTTTAAAATTCATCATCAAGATTTAATTACAAAAAACAAATTTGAAATTACTGTTGGTATTACCCTTTTTAATCAAAATATAAATTGGAATTTGCATATGACATATTAATACTAGTTGCATTAAACAATTAAATGATTTTCTTAAATAATAACAACAAATAAGGCTAGCATTGATAGCAAAATAAAAAACAAAATGACCTCTCTAAGCTGCAGAACGCAATCAGCGAATGGTGCGTCCAGTTGGGAATAGAACTTTAGTCGCATACCTGCTCTCGAACTGTCTCCATGGATGACGGTCCGCTTTTAAATTAAGTACGACTAAGACGAACTACAAATTCAACTCTTTTTCAATTAATATTTTAAAACCAACTTACTAAAGCAAGAATGTAATGAACGTGAGGAAGTTAAAATAAATATTGAATAAATTCTTTTATTATCTAATAATAAATCTTTAGAATCTTTTAAAGTACAACCACACAGCTATTTTACTAAAACCTAATGACCCATTTATAGACATCATATCTTTGCACTCCAGTGAAAATTATTTGGCTTTACAAAAAAAATCTCACTAATGCTTAGTTTATTCAAAATACATTTTAAATATATATATATATTATAATTCAATAGCTTTTAGTATTACATTTTTAAAAACCTAACTTGAAAAATACATGAGCTTTCATCTCGCAAAATGGTGAACTAATATTAATTCACTACTCATTCTAAATGTCATTTAAATTATTAAAAATTAAAAAAAAAACTTAAAAGTATGATACAAAAACTTATGAATAGAATAAAAATGTTAAGAGCGAGGCGAGGCTTATGTACTCACAATAAACGCAGCGAGTGAGTAAAGCATTAGTTTAGAAAAAGAGCCAATTTTTTAAGATATGCAATATATTAAACTATAAAATATGTAAAATCTTGATATCTAATGAAATTATCTTTTCAAGAATTAACAATCATCGTGCCGAGTTTTAGTGCCACTTTTTCGATTAATGTTTTCATTAAACAATATTGAAAAAAATACAATTATGATAATATAAAAGACTCGCACAAATTCAAGCCAACAAAGCACAACTCAAAGAGCGCTATTATGGCAACAGAAATTTAAAGGCTCCATAAATAGAATTTTAAATAAATTGAAAAATAATTTTTTAAAATTAAGTGAAATAAAATAATGCTGAAACAGAGAAAAAATACATAAATTCAAAAAATTAACAAGTATTTAAACCTAAAGAATAAAAACATAATAAGGGCGAGGCGATAATTTTGTCGCTATTTTATTACATAAATAAAGCCTGTAGAATTTCTAAATGTAATTGTAATACAAACATAAACTAATTTGTCTCATAAAAACTTTAATACACAATATTATCATATAAAAGAGAGTATAGATTTTAACTTTGCTAAAAAAAATAAATTAAACCAGAAAAAATTACAAAGAAAAAATTGAATAGCCTCAGGCTAAAACTTTCACAAGCAAAAACAAAAATAAAACAAAATTATAATTTATATATGACAAAATCCGACTGTTAAATTGGAGGGCCGAGGCTGAATAATAAAAAATTTTAGCGTTAACGACAAGTAAATATCAAAAAATCTCGCACAAATTCAAGCCGACAAAGCCCAACTCCCTAGAGCGCGCTGATGCATGCGCAACATCATCTTTCGTGATCGTTTTGTCTTCGCAGCAGTCAACGCCGACACCATTTAAAAAGGACGAAGCCATGTTTCACATGCTGAACAAGCCCGAATTCATGGGCAATATAATTTATAAATGTCATATGGAGACAAAAAAAGAACTACCTTTATTATTGGCATCTGAATTATAAATAATATCTAACAAAATAATATTTAAAACACATATTAACATAATGGGGAGGTATCCATTTGTTTAAATTTGTAAAAAATTATTAAAAAGGAAAATAATTTATTTAAAAACTAATTTAAATCGTTGTTTAAATCTAATAAAAGCTTAAAAAATATTTTCAAATGCATTATAAAGATTGCTATTTGGTAAAATAACAAATTTTTTTTGATTGAATTAGCAAAAATATAATTCGAATTAGATTCACAAAGTGGCAGCCTAAGCGCCATAAATATTTTTTATAAATTTCTCTTTTGGCGATAATTTTTTTTTTAATAGTTTATAATTATTATTTTTGTTTAATATTTTAAATTTTCTACCATTTAAATTTTTTTATTACGCTCATATTATTTTATATATTAATTGTTTTTGAAAATCCGTATGTTAATCACTTCTGACAAGCACGAAATGTGGGTGTCTTAAATAAATTATTTTATTTGCTTTTATTTTATTTAATGATAAATACTAATGAAACAAAAAAACAGTTAGTTTTTAAAATTTATAAGATTTAAGTTTTAAACAGTTGTGGATCCTGATACGCGAAACGTTAACAGATAACGACTCCGTTAAAATTAACTCGTTAGGCTTAAATTCCATTTAGCAATAATTTATTTATTGAAATTTTGTCTTTCAGTACTCCCTATAATGGTCTCGGGTTAATTCTGATTTACAAAAAGAAATTACATTAGTTGTTAAGTATTTAATGTCGAAAATTTTATTTCTTCAGTTTAAATTACTAAATATTATCATTTTTTTCTCAAAAATTAATCAGTCATATATTTTTTAAATAATGATTTATAAACACATATAAAAATTTTAAATTTATTAAATATAAAATGTCGTTAGCTTTTATATTCATTGCTTTGAGGCTATTCTATCCATTAATCTGCTAAATGTAAAATTATCATAATAATAGGAAACATACACATTAAAAAATTAACATTGATTTAAAGCGATTTCACTAATAATTAAAATATGGTCGATATGTAAAAATGAAATAAACACTCTAAATGATTCTACCGTTATCATTTTCCTATAAAATTTAAAAGCCAAAATAAAACAGAAATATTTTGTACCGATTTCTAAACTTTTAGGACTTATTTAAAAAAAAATAGACAGTTGAGATTTAGACATAACACAATAAATAAACACATAAAATATGTATTCATTTAAATGCAAAAATATTTAAATATTATTTTTCAATTACCACAAAAAAAAGCTCCCGAGAATCAAAAATATAATATTTATATAAAAAAATAGTTACTAATACTTATATCATGTAATTTTAAAAAAATAATGTGACAAGATTTAAATACGATTTATGAAGACGATTTATGCGACCTCCCAATGAAATGTAATATCAAAAAATAAATAGTGCAATAATATTGATTAATGCTTACCAATTAAAATAATGATTGCGTTAATACCCACATGATTTTTTTCTAAATTCGAAACAATTAATAAAATAAATATATAATTAAAAATTACAATGCAATGCAAAGAATCGCAACAAACTTACCTACAAATTAGAGGAGAACCGGACCACCAACGAGTCAAAATGTAAATTGCAACAAAATTTAATATTTAAATAATTAATATTGCAAATTTATTTAAAACCAAAAAATTAGTTAATTTAACAATAATGTGTAAATAAAATAGCAATTTAAAATTACATAAAAATAATTGTTTACAACGCAATAATTGTAGCTACTAAAAAATTGAGATAGATAAATAAAGTGTCCCGCGGGGCTAACTAAAAACAGTGCCCAGCGGCAAAATTAAAAAAAAATTTAGTAGTTGTTGATATTTAAAAATAATAAAACTTTTTTCGAAAATCTGCAAACAAAAGCAAAAAAATTTTAATCAATTGTTTATAAACTTATCATAGTTTAACAAACTTTTTGTTAAATCGCCATTGGTTATTTCTTACATAATAAATACTCCCCATTATAGCAAATAATTGTTATAAAAACGGAAGAGGAATCACTTAACTTGGTGTCCATTATGAAAGCGATAAATATGTAGGTACTTAATTTTTAAACAGGATAATAACATAGTCCACATCTGGTAAAGTAAATTTGGATTTTGTAGTATCTTCGAGTTATAAAGCAATAATTAATCCGTTGTGAATTATATTAATTTGATTGATACATTAAGATTGAAAAAACCAAAACAAGCGGTCGCTTCAAACTTCAACAACGTCTTTTTTTTGAGATTTATAAAATTAATTTTTGTTTTTTACCATACCAGATTTTTATTTTTTAAAGTTTTTTAGTTATCTCGATAAATGACTCGGATATTTATGTTATTAAAACCTTCTTAAACAAGCAATATTTAAAAACGTTAATATTCCATTGAAAAACATGAGTAAAGCATATTTCTTCATAACCAAAATATACTAAAATTAATTCTGTTTGTAATATTTATAATTTGAGTTTTTGATCATTAATAAATTATTAATGAAATTAAATTTATTTTATAAACAAAGAGCTATAACATTGCTTATATATTAATTGTACTATAAGAAATTTTATATCATAAATCTAACTTGAATCCTTTTAATCTATATTTTGAATAGCAAACAATTTTTATAGCTTTGACACTTGATGAAAATTTATAATGGAAAAAACAAAAATAAGCAATAATAAAACATTGCCATTAAATAAATATTTTATTTTAATAATGTAAAAAGCGCTACTAAATTATCCGTTGAAATACATATTAATAGTTAAACATGAATACTTTGTTGAACCCAAAAAATTTGTAATAAAAAAGCGGATAAAATAATTATGCAAAAAATATTGTAAGGCATTTAAAGTGCCAAAACAATTTTTGACAATTTTTATTCACGATTCTTAAACCATTTAAAGGGCGAAGGGCATGTTAAAATAATTTATGCGTAAATATCGAAAGTCAAAACTTCAAAACAAAAAACAGGAAATAGTAAAACTAACTTTGTTTAAATCAAAAAAAATTGTAATAAAAACGGATAAATAATAATTATGCAAAATAATTGTGTAGTCCACATAGTTTTACAGTTACACTTTTTCTTTTTGTTGTAAACAAAAAATCTCCAGTGGCTGATGAATAAAATTAAAAAAAAAACTAAAATTTTAAAAAATTAACTTTTTTGTGTCCCTTATAAATTTATTATTGAAGTTGCTTTAGATATACATTTAAAAAGGGATAAATTTAAATTTTACAGAGGATTCGGGCCCGCCCATCAATCAATTCAACATCGACAGACCGATCGACAAGATTAAGGAAAGTCAAATATATAAATAGAACAACAAAAATAGCTGATAAAGGATTTATAATGAAGCAGAAAATGTCATATATCATAATAAATAAGAACCCAAATATATAATTAAATAGTTCAATTTTTAGAGTTAAAAAAATTTCTAAACAGAAAATGTTATCCGTCATAATTAATATAATTTACTTATATTTACCCAACTTTTTTTCTTCATTATGCAATTTTTTTTTTACAAAGCAAAAAATATAAATAATGGTTTGAATTTGCTAGCCCTTTAATATGCCCCACCCCTATTCAAATAAAAATTATCAAATATATCAATAAAAACTAATTCTTCATTATTTACATATGTATATTTAAATTTCAACGATTTAAAAAGCATATAATAAAGGCCGAATGTTGGCTTTAAAATAAATAGAAAATGCATCTCACCACTATACAAAAGGTTGATTGCGCCGGTGCTCGTGCAGTACGGGCATGGCCACCAATGCGCTGGCAATCTTCGCTGTGTGTTGGATGCATTCCTGTTACGACTTTGATATTAAATAAAAATATTTTCTTCAAAATACTCTGTTTCTATTTAAGCTATCATTCGGGAGCGATGTGGTTAACTTTTACAGTGTTTAAAAAAATAAAAAAGAAGCAAATAAAGTTTCGACTAAAATAAATGAAATATTTTAAATAATGTAAAATTTAATAATTTATATTGGTTTTATATTGTAATGTTATTTTTTGATTGCCTTTTAAGCTTTGTTGAATCTTTGAAAGTTTGTAATTTATACAATTCTTGATTGTTATTATCCGGGTATCAGTTCAAAAACACTTCTTCATTAATTTAAAAGCTTTATATTTAAATTTATCAAAAAACAATTAAATGACATAGTGAGAATTTATAATTTATTCGAGAGACGTAATTTAGATTTTATATTTTGCTTCTCAGTTCTCCTAAATTATATTGGAGATTTAACAAACTTCTTCAGCACTTCGTGGATGGGCAAAGTGATTGCAACGCCGAGTTACACTTTCTCAACTAAAAAATCAATAAATTGCTTAAAAACCGTAATAAATTAACAAATTAAAATGTATGGCATAGCCAGTGACTAATAAAATAATCTTAAGTTATTGTATTTCCAAATACAATTAAACATAAATTAACAAATTATCAGTTTTATATTTAGAATTTTTTAAATTTTAAAAATTTACTTCTGCTAAAATTTTGAATTAGCTGATAATATTATTCATTTTTAATATATATTTTGTTTTTTCCTTCATTTGTGATAATTATTTTAAATTATTTTTATTGCGTTGAAAACAAATTAAAGTTTTTTGTTATTTTTGATATTATTTCAAAGCTATCAGGATTTTTATTAATTTAATTTTTGCATTTATAATGGAATTTTGAATTCGTCAGCTGAACAGTAAATTTTAATGCCTCATTACATAAAATATAATTGATTAAGGTTGATATTAAAATGTTAAATTATTTTATTAATAATCGACGTGCAAACAATTTCGCCAAGTTGAATAAAAAATATAATTAGAATATTATCTGCATATGTTGATTTTAAAAATCTCATCTAATTAAAAGACAATGATTGTATATAAAAGTTTTAATCAGAGTAATTAAAAAGATAATTATTATCATGAATTTATTTAAAGTTTAATTTGATTATTATGCATGTTTTGAATTGGAAGCAAATTATTTTATTTTGTTATTTGATACTAACTAATTATTATTTTTTCATTTAAAGAATAAAAGTTTTCAATTATTTGGAAAGATGTATATATTTCAACCAATTGGTTTGATGTCTTATTTAAATAAATATATTTGTATTAAATAGATGAAATTTTGACGATGTCATTCTTTAACCATCACAGTATCCTGCATGAGGTGTGCGGCGCCCCCCCGCCCAACAGGCCGATGGTCCCCATACATATTCCAGAATGTAATAAAAAATGGAGGAAAAGTAGAGCTTTAATGCAAAATACCTTTTTCTCAATTTAAAAAATCCAAAAGTTATTTTTTATAGAAATGTATTATTTATGGGCTTCCCTAATATAGTTTCATTTTTTAGAGGATAATTTTTTCCCTTTTAATTTTGTTAATTTGTTTTTATTTTAACGTATTCTTATAAAAATTTTTATGTTTAATCTTGAACGCGACTCAATAGAGCGAACTGCTTCAATGCGCGTCGACTTGTAATGATTATCCTTTGACCTTTATTTAATTTAATCATAATCTCTTTTTTGTTTTTTTAGTTTAATAATTAAAATTTTTTTGAATTGGATCTTTATTTAATAGACATATCGTTTTTTGTCATTTCTTTATAATAATATTTTTTAATCTTAAATGTTCAAATAAATTTATGTAAATAAGTAAAACAAATTATTTTTCAACATCAATTATTATGGAATATATAAAAATTTATTTTTTGAATTTACGCACGCATTTTTTGTATACTCAATCAAAAAAAATAAATTAAATATAATATTATAAATAACTTTATGACACTTTAACTTAAAAAATAGACTACTCGAAATTTATTTAGACGACCCATTATGATTCGGCAATTTTGAGTCACCTTGATTGGGGTCATTGTTTTAATTGGTAATGTTTATTTGACTTCAAGGTAGTTAAACTTTTATGAAAATATATTTAAAAACTAAAAATCGTGGATTTATCGAGTTGTTTTATATAGCTCAGACTTTCTCTTTTTCTTTGAAACATATTAATAAAAAAGTAATGTTTCTTAACGGTTTGATTATTTTGTCAATTTGCGTTTAATAAAAAAAACGTTATTATTTTGTGATTATTATTATTAAATTGAAATAAATTTTTGTTTGAGTTTATTATCTCGATTTGGTAACACTTTAAAAATCTTTCAATTTTGTATGAAGAAAATAAAATGAGCTTTAAGCAAACAAATTATAGTTTTTTAAATTAATATTATTTTTGTATACCAGTTGGGATACCCGTACTTTTGGCGTATCCAGGTGGGCCGCTCAGCATGTGGTTTTGCTCCACTTGATGGATGCCACCATTATTACTTCCTTGTCTGAAAGACCAAACTAATTTGTATAAAAAGTTACACTTTCTTTCTTCAATGTTTTTATGCATTTTTTAAAATTGGTATTCTAATTTACTGGATTTTGGTTGTAGTTAATTAATAGGGTTAAAAAAATTTATTTTCAGTTAAATTTTTTAATTAAAGTTGATGGATGTTTTTGTATAAGATCCAGTTGAATTTTATTTGTTATCTTTTTTAGCCAATTCATATATTTTAATTTATTAGTGCTCGTATTTTCGCTGGTGATAATAGAAAATATTAAATTTTGATATTAAAAAATACACCATTTTTTGATACATCAATATAATATAATAATTTCCCAGCCGTTTTCAATACTCCACTTTTAAAATACCTATTTAATAAAATTTAAATGATTTGCAATGTTTTTTAGTTTGTTAATTTTATTATATTTTATGATTACTCTAAAATTGTTTTGGAATTTAGCAGAAAGTGGTTCAAATTAGCATATTACGTATTGTTAGTTTTAAAATTTTATTTATTAATAACAATTTTTTTTCGGGCTAGAATCATAATTGGTCAACAATTTTTAGGTGTATAAAATTATTTACATTTTTAATAAATGTATTGAAATATTTTTCGTTCTTAACCAAAATAAATTTAAAAAATTTTTACAAAATATTTTAAACATCATAGTTTTTAAATTTATTTATAGTACTAACTTAATTTAATAATCTATATATGATTTTAATTTTTTAATTTTTGTACCTTAGGTGTGAGTTTTATTTTTTAAGATAATGTTAATTTTAAAACCCGCGATTGTTAACAATTTAATGTTTTTTTGTTCTTTTATTTTATTTATAATTGCAAAAAAACATTTGTTCTTATTTTTTGTATTTGGCTTAATATATTTTTTAGATTATATTTTGAAAAATAGGTTAATGTAAAACTTAAAAAATTAAAGTGTAAACATAATTTGTTTTTAGTTATACTGCATTCTTTAATGGAGCTTTAGTTTTTTCTATATCAGTGCTTGATATTTATATTATACGGATGACACATGGATAAATAGTTAGATTCTTTTCCTTTTTTTAGAGTACAAGCTTTGACCAATAGATTTTTAAATTGTTAAATTAATGAGTCTTTTTTTCAAAAAGCAAATTAAATAAATTGAAAATGAATAAAATAAATTTTTTTGAAAAACCCTAGGAACAGAAGCCAAAAGCAAAGCCCCCCCCCCTATATTTTCAATAAAAAGCAATCCCACCCCGCAGGCGTCTAGTTAAAACAAATTAAAATAGAAAGAGAAAAAATAATAGAGTAGCAATACTATAGCAATAAACTTTGTTATAATGCAAAAAATTTATTATATCCGAGCCAAAAAATTTAAAATACAAAAAAAAATAAATCAATTATTTAAATTTTGCAGTTGCAGTCAAGGAAAAGAAACTTTCAGCTTGATTATCAGCTTAAAATGCAGACGCAATAAGTGAAGAATAAAAGAGTTAAATACTCAACTTAGAAATTCATACCTTTATTTTTAAAAACTGGTTGGGACTGTTTTAGTCAACATGATCAGGACTGTAATTGAAGTCATTTGGGGTTAACCTTAACAAAGTAAACAAATTTTTGAGAGTATGAATGTAAAACTACAAAATAGTTATACTATTATTGAATTGAATTACTACAAAAATTTATAAAAAAGTTAAGCTATCTTAGTTTTGTTAAAAAAACATAGCTAAACTTGACTCGATGGCTCATAAAGTTGCAAAATTACCAAGCAATAATTGTGCATATTTCAGGTTGGCAAAAAACTATCAATTGAAAACTTGAAATGAAAAAAATTATGTCTGTGTTTTGCTAAATATTCCTCAACATAAATAACAAATAAATATTAAAATAATAAAAGCGCCAGATAATAATAACAAAATAGAAAATATAAAATGCTTACATGAATATTGCCGCGTTTATTATTTTTTATCTTGGTAAAATTGACATGCTATCTATATAAATGACGTTGTCCACATTTTATTTTTCCTCCGGGAGTTTACAGTTGATAAAGGTCTCGTACTGCAACAATTTTCCGAACGCCGTTTAAGTGGACAGATTGTGCAGACAAACAATGACCGATTTTACCAATTTAATTATTATTTTTTAAAAGATCATAAAAAATTAAGTGAATTGCTATAACGATTAAATACGTTGCCCGAAAATGACAAAATTTTCAAAGAACAATAAAAATTTTATAATAAAATTTTACAATAATTTGCATAATTAATAAAAAGTTGATTCGCCTAGAAGGCCAACAAAATTTAAGTAATAAAGAAATAATGGAAATATTTAAATACTTACAAATATTGACAAAAAAACATTAAAAATATCATAATTACAAAATCTTAAAAAGTTTGATGACCCAGAATCAGAATCCGACACAATGATTTGCGAAAATTCATGAATCCATTAAGCGATTATTAACCCAAACTATCATTGATAAGAAAACACTTACCAAAATTCAAAAGAAAAAATACGTTATATTTAATAAGAAAAAGTAATTGTAAAATTTTTTTATTGACTTATATTTGATAAGTATGCCATCTTCGCTTTTATACTCTCTATTTTAATATTGATGTAGTTATAGACTACTCCGTCATTTTTATTTTTGCTAATTCAGCTTATTACGACCACATTTATTTGTTTATATAATTAATTTTTCAATAATTTTATTTATCAAATGATAGAGTATATATTTTACAATAATTAAATTTATACGTTTATATTTTATAATGTGGTCTAATAAATTTTAAAGTTTTGACATTTACAGATTTTTAAACAATATTTAGTGAAATTTCTATCTAATTTTTATAATATTCCAATTACCCATTTATATTTAACTTTAAACATTATATTTTATAATACAACCAAATCATCAATTATTTCTACATTTGATTAAAACCAACCAAATACAAAAAATATTTTTACTTAATAAAATGTCAACGCAATTGAATTAAAATGTTCAAGTAAGCAAAATAAAAATTATAAATTATTAAAACAATTTAATCAAAATTGCCAAAATATATAGACAATGCCTGCTTAAAATGATTTTTTAATGGGAAAAATCGACGTAAAAAATCAAAGATAAATTGATTAATCAAAAATTATTTCTGAGAATAAACCTTTTTTAAATAAAAAGTAAGTTTGGCAACAAAGCAAACTATTATGAATAAACAAATGATAAATAGGGCTAGGATTTATATGTGCAAAAACCCCAAAATGTGTATGTTTTTATATGTTTAAAAATGCTAAAATATGTACTAAAAACCCAATGAATGGAAAAATATGTGCTTAAATTTATGCCAAAAATGGCCAAAATCTAGTCAGTTTATGCATAAAATTTTCAAAAAATTGAATTAATTTTCAAGAGGTTGAGCAGCTGCGTCTCCGGCCATATGAGTTCAGAATTGAGTCCAATGGACCGCTTATGTTCCCAGGCAGTGGTGGAAAAGCAAATAATGTCTTACACAACAAGTCCGGACGCGTAAGGACTCAGTAAATAAATATGTTTACGAACTTTTAATAAAAAGAATGGCGGAAAAAACAATAAAATAGTTATTTCTAAAAACAAAATTGAATTTTAGTAAATATTTTAACATCAATCACTCAAATAAACGCTTTTAATCAAAGAAATACCACGTTACCCAAAGACCTCAACACTCTCAAAGTAAGGCGACTCACAGATATAGTAGTAATAAATTAAATCAAAAAAAAAACTTTAAACAATAATTTAACAATCAAAACAAATATTTAAAATAAAATTTAAAATAATTTTTTTATAATCGACAACTAGGAATTAACTTAAAAATAAACTATAGTCAAATAATTATTACTTTAATAACCGGGGGTTTATCAAGAATTAGACTGACTGATATCATTGAATTAAAGCAAAGTTAATTGAAATCAATTGCGCTGTAAATTATATTTTTTGAATTTTTAAATAATAATTTTTTTATTAATATCAAAATTAGTAACGCCGTTAAAAGAATTGTACACTGGATGGCCTTTAATAAGGGCCTTCGAGAAAATTTTCTATAATTATATACTTTTTCCGATTCACTTTTATAAATTGCCAAAAATCCCTGGTAAATGCCTTGCCCTTGAAAGTTCGATCACGCGACAGAGCGGAAATTATATTTCTCGGTTCTTTATGTTTATTAATTTAATTGTTAAATATTAAGATTAAATACAAATAATACATAATATTTTTAACAGTTGTTTTATCCCGATTAAATCATTGTAAACCATGAATTTTTTTATCTATTAGTGTTTTCTTTATGCATTCATTTAATTTATTTTATAACCTTTGACCCAAAAAATAATCGTAATTATTAAGCATTTAAGCTGTATTAAAGTATGTATAATGGTATAAAATTCTAATTTATTAAATTAATATTTTATATTAAATCTAAAAACTGAAATTTTTTTTGCAAAGTTAATAATTATTCAGATAGATTATCAAAACAAAAAAAAAACTACCTGCTTAAAACTGCCAAAAATGTCGCCGGCAGCAATATCTCATTCATACTTTTACAATCTATTCAAAGAAAAATAATTTATTTAATCCCAGCCATAAATAAAAAATTTTACAAATATTAAAAAAATCATTTACCTAAATTATCATTGAGAAATGACAACCTCGTCATTTACAATGTAATTAACATTAAGAATAAATGAAAATGCAATAATATTTAAAATGCAAAAAATGAAACAAAGAACTAAATATTTCATATAGATTTTAATTAATAAAAGTCAGTAAAGAACGTATAAAATCGCTTGTTAAGAAAAATAAATTTTTTTTATACAATTTTAAGCACCTAGCAACAACAAAAAAGGTTATTAACCATGTTTAAGTCTAATATATTTGCATCACAATATTCACTCAATTTGCGACTCATTTATTACTGAGTTACCCGCACAAACAAACATTCATGCCGATTTAAACGTGAATACGGCAACCGATAAAAGCTTAAAATAAAAATATCAATGTTAAAATTGATAACGTTTATGATTACGCCTATAATCAAAGGGAACCCATTAATGGCTATTGTTTTTTCCCCTATTTCAGTCATTGTCGCTTTGATTATTGCAACCGTGGTGGTCATTGGCGGACTAACAGTGGCAGTGTTATACTAATTGCTTAATTTACTCAAAATAAAATAGATACAAAAAATTAAATTAAAACTGTACTTCACTTTATTAAACACGCAGTAAGAATCGCTGTTCTTAAAACAAGGTCACATACCAACGCAAAGAAAATACGCGCCGAATCATTTTTTCGAAAAACCGCTTCGCGGTTTAAAAAATGGTAAACAAGGGCACTGCGCTCAATCAAAAAATTATATGGTAATAAATATATAATTAAATCAGCCTGTTTTCCAAACTTTATAATGTTACTTATAATACAAATTGTTATATCCAAAAATCATTGTCCATTCCAGCTGTACAGACAGGGTCGATGAATAGTAGTTAAATATTACAATATAGGGTTGGCTTTAATTTTTTTTTATATTAAAATTTTATTTTTTTTATCAAGCCTTGTTTAAATTTGTTTAAACGGTTAACCCGCTCGGCAAAACTTGACGCTTTTCTAAAAAAATCTAATAAAAGTGAAAATTCAAACTAAATAAATAAAATGATGATTTTGCAAAATAAGAGATTTAAAAGGGATAAATCAAATGAATATACAAACTTTAACCAACTCTACAAAAACCTTGCTTTCATATAAATATTGATATTATTTTTTATTTAAGACTGTAAAGCTTCAAGCATAAAAATAAATTTGATTATCAGTTCAGCTTATGGACATAAAAAGTCAACACAACTATTAGGTAAAATATCAAAAATATCAAAAATATCAATTAAAATAATTTTTTTAATCAAATGAGGCGCCGAAGGCTTTAATACCAGATTCAAAGTTCAAGACAAATCTGGATCTTATAATTTCATATTTAAATTATTCATTAATATTTAAATAAATACTTGTCAATTATTAAAACCAACGGAAAGGCGCCAAAGCTGGAAGTCTGGCTATGTTCATTTCTAAAACAAAAGAGTAATATTATTAAAACTAAATCTGGAATCAGATACGAAAGATATGAAAAGCGGTCGATAACATTAGAAAATTATTATTTCCAATGTTTACCAAAATCAATTAATTATTTTATAGTCTACTCAAATCTCACACAAATTTTTCAAGGGGCAGGTACGTTGCGCTCACAAAAGCGGCGGGGAAGCTTGCAAAAGCAGCAACAGGATTGGAAGAAGCACTTAAGAATTTGAAATTGTGATGAGAGGGCGGGCGGATGCCGATGGCAGAATAATAAAAGTTTTTAAATGGTTTTTAACTTTTTTTAAACTTTTTATTTATGCAGCATTCATTTGAGATAATGTGTGAACGACGAGGGAAAATAATAAATAAAACCTTAATGAATGATTTGAAAAAGCTTGAGAGCTAAAACTGCTATGTTAAAAATTAACGAATGTTTATTCTTTAGTTATAACAAAAAGAAATTAACATTATTAACGAAATAAATTACTTTAAAACTAAGGTTTTAACTATTTGCACTCGAGTTGTACAAAAAAGGGCATTAAAATTTAAACTAAAAACTTAAAATTTGAAAAATTATTATAAAAATTTTCTAAACCAAAAACGGTCTTTATTCATACTCTGCTTAAAACCCAAGCCTTATCTTGGCTATGGGTTGACTTAGAGATGAAATAAACTTTTAACATAACTTAAATGTATAAAAAATTAGTCAGATTGATCGCAAAAGTTGATAAAATACAATATAATATTAATTAAGCCTAAAACTCGTAGGAATTATTAAATGCAACTTATTTCAACAAATTAAAAAAATATTGAAAAATCAAGTTGGTATATAAAGAAAAAACCATTATTTTATAAAAAAATCTTTACTTAAGTACATTGTTTGATAGTAAAAAAAGTAAACTATTTCCAACGGTGGCTGTTTGGATTATTCAGGTATGCTTATTCTTCATAATATTTAAAGCTAAACAAATTTCGGTCACATCCGATTTTAATGCTCCATTTTTAAATTATATTTATTTTAATTTTTTATATTAATGTTACAATGCTTTTGCTCAATTATCATTTTTTATGTTTTAATTTAATTTTAATGAAAATAAATACATCAAGATATGTAGTTACAAGCATTCAGACTCACTTTTCTTTCATTTTTAAAAGTGATTTCAATTTTTGACTTTTAATTTGTATATTTCCTAATTTGCTTTACGAAACGACCCAGCACGTTTTCGACGTTCCTTTAGTCGTAAAAAATGCATTCAGAATTTTAAAAATTGTTTTCGTGTTTATTCTTATTATATTTTTATTATTACAAAGTATTCATAATTTTTAATGTTTTTTAAAATCAAAACTAAAAAGGAATTCTGACTCTATGTAGTATATAAAGGCGCGTTTACATTAATTAAAAAAATTTGGTACAACAAAAAACATAAATAAACAAATATTTAATACGTAAAATTTTCGACACAAAATGTATTATTGCTATCACAGCTGTTTATTAATACAACCCGATAAAAAAATGCCATTGAATTATATACAATTTTAAAACATGTCATAAAATTTTGAGAAATTAAAAAAAATAAAATTAAAGTTTGAGATTATTTTAGCACTTGTTATTTCTTGGCAGGCAGGCTATAAATTAGTATAAAATATTCACAAATAGTCCCATATAGAAGTATTATATAAAATTTTATTTTAAATTTAAAAATCTAATGCATATTCAATCAAAAAATGCATATATATTAAAATAACAAAGAGGATAGCAAATGAAAATGACACAGTTTTATTCTGTTAAAATTCAAATTAGTTTTTTGCTATCTGCCTAATGTATAAAATCATAAAATATACAGCTAAAGAATCAGTTTTACACATCAATGAAAAACCGGTAAATTTTTACATCAATAAATGCTACTTATTAAAAGCGTACTCTAATGTTAGGGATAATGCTCAAAATGTTTTTTTGATTTTAGAATCTGGACGACTATACAGTAGAAAGTCGGAGGAAATGTGCGCGACTCATGGAGGCGCACGAACAAAGAAAAAATGACATAAATACAATTATTAAAAACAAAAGTGCCATCCAAGGAAAGCCGGATAATAAAATGTTTGCAGACAGATCGCATATCACAAAAAATTATGGTCAAAAAAAATGTGTAATCAATATACTTTTGTATGACCAAAATAGCATCAATATAATAAAAATAAGTAAATTGTTATTAAAGTCAGATCTTTTATAATGTTAATAATGGTATACATTAATATTCCAAATTTACCAATGAAAAATCAAAATTAAAAAATATAAATGATTATTAACTTAAATTAAAGATCTGAAGGTATTTGTGTTTGGTTTTTATTAATTTCAAAAAAGAAGTACATTATAAAAATTTGTGGTTAATCGTAATAAACAAAGACTTTATCTGAATGTATCAAACGAATGCCTGAATAACTTTTTTGAGCTTTGAACAACTAAGAGTGTTTTTATTTACAAATAAATAATGAACACATATGCTATATGAAAATTCTTCTTATTTTTAATATTATTGAAATCATAATTACTTTAAATTTAAATCTTATTTATGACAAAAAGGATTTTTTTTTTACAAATTAGTAAGTTTGTAATAAATCAAAGGCCAATTTAAAATCAGAAAAACTACGTGGGCATCATTAAACAAAAACAATGTCGCAGATAAGTATTAAGTCGTCGCATCAATTACAAACTAGCCTTTTCGCGTTGATCTAAGATTTTTGGACAAATGAAATTGAATAAACAAACGACCAATTAAAAAAAAATGGGCATTGGTGAGTGTATGCGTCTGCTTGTTGTCCATCTGCCGCGCCGTGCGGTGATAACTTTCGGAGACTTCCGTCAACATCTCGGAATTCCGTTACATATATGCAAATAGTTATCCTATTCTTATCTTAATACTCCGCATCGAACGAGAGTTTACTAAAGCGTTTGTGTATATGAGTTAGAACAAATTAAAATAAAATAACTTAAAACTTTAATAGATAAAATTAAATATTCAAAAATCAATTAATATATAAAGAACCAAAATTTATTGGCACACTGCTATTAGAGGCTTTGATAAATCATACCTTGAAAAAAGAGTGAAGGATTTAAAGATTGCAAATATTTTTCTATTTTATTTATGAAATTAGTAGACTAATTTTGAAAAATATATACAATTCTATAATTATCATAAATTTAATTTAAATTGACGATATTTGATGGCACATTCTTCGAAAATTATTACATTTAAAAAAATTAGATAAATAATTTTAACAAAATTATTGAGTCGCGACTAGCGCGAAAAAGGCTATGTTAAGACTAATAAATTAAAAAACTAGAATAAAATTTAAGTGAAAAAAATATTAAAATACGGGAATAATATGAAATTAAAGGAAATTGTACGATTTTATGTGATAAATGTTGGCAAAATGGTCAATTGATCATTAATGGGCCACTCAGGTCTCCCTTTTCCCGTCCGACTATTTAAGTAAGGGCCCTGGCTGCTCTCATTTTTAAATCTTATTAAATGTCTATGTTTAATCTTTTAACAAGTAAAAAGATCAAGAAAACTATAAATAGAAACATTGTTTTTTATGTAAATATTTATAAAAAAATAGTAAATGTAAAATGCTAGCCATACATTGTGTTGAATAATAAATGATTATTGAAAAATAAAACTAAAAAATGATTCTAACCCTAAGTATTACAAATCTCCAAAATCTCTTAATGTATTGCACATATTCTATCAAACCCACAGCAAATGCCTAACAATAAAAATCTAAGCTGCATAAACTATCTTTTCACGCATAGATGTAATACAATAAGTTATGTTAATAACAAACGATCGTTCTTCTGACTGAAGACAACGAATTAGCGCAATCGTGGAAAGCCCAACGTTTGACGAATTTAGATTAAGGCTAAAAATCAAATTACCATACCTTAGGCTTCGTAAAGCTTAATATAAAATCCAATGAAAATTTCTTTAAAAAAAATAAATGGCAAATAAATAAGAAAATTTGTGAATTCTATTACTTATTTAATACCAATTTAAAATACATAATTTTGCTCAAAATGGGGTTTCATTGTGTTTGTATAACATAATGAATTTTTAGGTACAATTTTAGCCAAATATTAACTTTAACTATTTTAAAATTTATCCATCAACCTGTTTGACCACGAGACGGAATCCAAGTTGATTGCGTAATAATAGATTTTATCTTTATGTACTTATATATAAACTAATACTTGAAAATATTATCCTGTTGGTTATTCGCCTAAATAACCAAAACAATGTAAAACAATTACGAAAATATAAAGTACTAAACGCAAATTATCTAAATTGTATTTAATAAAAATAAATAAAGCATTGATAAAATCTAATACATATAACATAAACCATTTATGTTTAAATTGGTTAGTTAATCGGTTCCGAAAAATTTAAACCGATTAATTATTTAAACATTAAAAGTCGGGCACCGGATTTGCAATGCTAAAAATGTTACATTATAATAAATAAATAAGGCCTTATAATTTCTAATAGAATATATGAAATTAACCTCTCTAAAATTAAATAAAAATAACGAATATAAATTCATCCCAAATTATTTTAAAACTTGTCTGTACAGATAAATAAATTAAAATAAAGATAAAGAAAACTTGACGAGAATTGGCTCAAGCCTTTTTAAAAATGACTATTTGATCAAAAAATCCCAATAAATTTAAAATAAACTGACCGAACAATAGCGCGTGAATTTTAGACCGAAGTATTCTTTAAAAATTTTTTGTATAAAAATTTGAAATAAGATTTATTTATCTATTGCTACAATTTGTTGTACATTTGAGTGTCATGAAACTGGATTATATTGAATTATCTAATTAGGTCTTGTAGGCAACTCAAATCTAAAAAGTCAAACTTCAATTAGGTAGGTTGTGTAAAATGCGAATAATATAAATTAAAATTTTAATTAATCAGATTGGTAAAGGAATTTGCTTAAATATTTTAAAAATTGTAATATAATTCAATTTGAACATAAAATGGTTAAAATCATTATTATAGACGAAAATTAAATGATCATGAATTAAAAAATGAATTTTAAAATATTATATAAACTATTTAATGTATATGTTTAATTAGTTATCTAAAAAGAAAACATAAATAATAATGACACACGCATAAAAACGTTGTATTAGTTATGCAAATTTAAATAATTATCGAAAGTAATAATAAAATGATATAAAAAAATATAAAATAAACAAAAAAATAAAACTTGCATTGAATATCGGTACTTATGTTGATTGGTATCTTTAGCATGATTAAATGTACGCCGCAGCATCTCGTTACAATAATATGTATTCTGGGTATAATAATATAGTTTATAATATTTTTGGTAGAATAAAGTCGTCGCAGCACACATATCGTTACAATGCATGAAAGTGATATGTTCTTTAATTGATTGCCTAAAAGCTCCGTTTGTGCAGTTTAAAAACATAATTTAAAAAAAAATCAAACTGTTTTTTCATTGCTTTATTTTAGTTAAATTTGATATTTTTTGTTTAAGTTATGGGAAACTCCTCCGATACACTAATTTGTGAAGATGAAAAAAAGATGATTCAAGCAATAATTTTAACATAAAACTTAAAATACTTTCTAATTTATTGAAACAAACACAGGCCAACTCATCTCTGGTTCTGTTTATATGCATTTGACAACTAATCCATTTATTTCCGTTGCTATAAAATAGATTTTTATTTTGCTCAATAAATATATCTAATTTAAAAAATAAAGTTTGCAGTTTAAAGGTGCTCAATTTTTGGTTAATACAATTAAATTTTTGTTTATTAAAATAAATTTGAGCTCTAATTACTTTGTCAGAGTTATGCTTTTAATGCATTTTCAACTCAGTTGCCCTGATAAATAGTTCTATATATAAAATAATCATTTGAATATTTTGACATTAAAATAATTTTACATAAACAATCCCATCAATGATACAATTTATTTCAAAAAAAAAAAAATTAAATTGTCAATATGCGTTTCCGCGAGTCCAAATATGTATTTAATTATATTGTGCATTTTTTATTTTAAAATAAATTCTGTTTTGCAAAAATAATATTGCCGATTCTTTTAAACTTTAAATATTCTTTTATTAAATCACTATAATCAGTTTAATCACGAGCATGTAAGGCGGCATTTATTAAGTATTCATTTAGATAACAAACTTTAATTTAGTTTAATTTTTTTTTAATTTTAAATCTTCAAATATATAATTTGCCTTACAGCAGTTGCTGCTATAAGAGAATATGAGCACATCCAGTAGACCAAGAAGTACTCGAAGAATACGATGCAAATAAATCTGACGCAAGAACGAAAAAATAAATAATTTAACATCATTATCATTATCTGAAAAGACATCAGTAAAGAGTTCAAAAATTATTATAATGAGTTAATAATTTTTATAACAATAAAATAATGCAAAATTATTAAAAGAAAAATAAAAAAATATAGTTTTTGGTGAAAAAACACCGTTAAAAATATTCTTAATTTAAAAGCAAATAATACCTTTAATTTTTTAACAAATGCGCATGTTTAGAATTTATTTATCAAATAAATTATTTAATGTTATACAAAAGCCAAATATTTATTAATTCCGAAAATAACTTTAAATAATTAATAGCTAAATAATATCTCAGAAAAAAACAATATATTATAATTACTGTGTTCTTAGATGCGGCAGAAAAAATGAATTTTGAATTAATATTTCATTTAATCTAAAAATCGAAAAACTAATAATATTTATTACAAAATGTTCATAAATTCTTTTTTTGCATTTGATATTCGAGATCTGCTCTCGAAAATTTGGAAAAATAAAAAAATGCTAAACTAACTCTTTAAAATACAAAAATTATTAATAAAATAATATTCAAATTTACTTATAACAAAATGGTCACAAAAAACAAATAAATAACAACAAAATGATTTATCTGATTTTTTATAACAAAATCCTATTTCTTAAAATATTAATTATGATTTTTGCAATTATTTGCATGAATAAATTACGTAGCAATTAAATGTAAAGAATGTTGCCCGAGATCTATTGGAGATTTACAAAAGAAAAATAAGCAAGAACACAAAAAACCCAATTCTATAAATACAATATATATTTAAAAAAAATGTAAATCTTCAATAACCAGATAATTAATTATTCGTTAAATATCAGCCCGTTCTCTATATAGACGAAGATTTATTTTTTGAAGATCTTTTGTTTGTGAGTGCAGTTCACTTCATTATTTTTTTATTTTTTTTTTTTTAAATAATTTTTTTTTTCTAAATAAATTGTCTCGTCTGCAAAGAAAAATCAACATATTTCAACTTAAAAACATGACAATTATAATTTTTTTTAATGTAAAACTGCGCAATTATTGTTTTAATTAAATAAATTCAACTTTACAAAACGATATTAGCGGTAGCTTCGACCTGGTCGTGCTGGAACATTTGAATTAAAAGATATAATCTTGACTAAGGCTCAGAATTTTATTAGTTTTTAAAATAATATTTAAAATTTGTCATACTAAAAACAAAACCATCTTCGTCTTTAAAAATAAATAATTTGCCAAAAAAAATTAAAACCTAAGTTTTTTCAAGCCCCGAATGTCCGCCTTGTACCACTTGTCACGAATAACTTCTTCCCTAAGAATTATACCTAGAAGATCGGAATATAATCCCAAGGGAAGGTGATATTCGTGACACGCCTAATAATTTTTTCTTAATATAACCAGGCTCTATAAATATACATGTTCTTTCTTAATATAAGTTACAATGTATTTTTTCAACCATATAACTCATTACCATTTGTTTATGCTATTGAATGATGAAAATTCTTCAAACTTAATAAATTGATTTAATATAATAGCTGTGCTAACTTTACCAACATTGAAAGGTTTCTGAAACAGATCAAACCTATCAAAATAACTTTTTCTTGTCAAAAAATTAATCACACAAATTTTATTTTATAATTGCAACATGTCATCAAATTGTATCATTTTAATTGGTTTGGAATTTATGTTTATAAATAAATAAATTTTAAATTATATTTTTAATTTTGTTTCCGAGAAAATCAAATAAATTAACATTTATTTTATTAAGCTCAATAATCGATAACTTAATTATATATTCTTCTGTTTTTCACTTGACAAATTAATTAATTGGGTATTCGATTAAAAAATATTTCGATGTGAAATCTAAAAATTGCCAAACCAAAAAATCTGGGTAATATTAATTGACTAAATAAGCTTTTTTTATATAATGGTGAATTTTTTTGTTAATTTCAGCAACCAGATATTAGACGGTTTTAAACGACCAAATCAGCAATAGGAACCTCACAGATATAAATTTAAGTTTAATAAATAATTAATTTTATGCATTTCAAAATCCAAAAAAATTTTAATCACTTGATGGCAATTTTCTAGCTTGAATCCAGATCGAAATTTTACTGTATGATTTATTTGAAAAGATATTTATAGTATTTATTTATACTTTGAATAACTTTATTTTATTCATTCATCATAAATTTCCCCATTTCGTAGGAACCAAATGAATGAAATTAAATTAAGAAATGAATGCCATTAGAATTAAACCCATAAAAATTTAATTTATTGCACATCGTAATGCCAAAATAATTATAAATTATATTATTTTTTATTAAAATAAACCTCAGCGCTTGCGCAGCCTAGAACGTCAAATTCGCAAAGAAACAATATCATGTTGTCGCTGAAACGATGAAATGTAACCTTTATTTTTTGGACCGCCTCATTCCTTCGACTATTTCACACGAAAAAAATAAAAATACTTTTTTTAAATTTCAACAAAATACAATATTTAATTAAGAATGTCATTAATCTAACAATAAATCTGATCTTTACAACAACGCAATTCTTAAAACTTTTAATATGTTCATGAAATTTTATAAATAAACTATTAATAGCTCTGAAATAAAAATTTAAAAAAAATGATAAGTTCAATGAGCGATTGAATAAAAGGTTCGAGACGCTCATCCGAGGAGCAGGCGCATCAAAGTTATCAACATAAAGTTGTAAAATATGTTGATTTGAAATAGCAAATACATCGGAATTTAGTTTTCATCTGTCTGAAAAGGAAAAGAATAAATGGGGTGGCTTGTAAAGGAATTAACGGATGAGGTCGGTTTAATACGCACTTAAAATGACTGCATTTTAGAGATATGAACGGATTTGGCATCAAGAGGAAGTTCAGATGCTTAAGCAAGAGAATGCTATTTTGGAACAAGAAGTGACGGACCATAAAGTCGGCTTGTCCGTACGAATCAAATTGAAAAATGATTAAAAAAATCCAATATTTAAAAGAGAATATTGATCAGCTTGCTAAAACAATTTTTAAGATTCCGGCGACTAATTTTCGTATAAAACGTTTATTAAATTTAAAATAAAAAATAATAAGGTTATGAGAAATAAAATTATTAAAAAGGTAATCCAGAAATGTTAATTAACCTCAGCCAAATTATTTCAATATAATTTTAATTGCAATTTTAAATATTGTATTAATGGAATGTTCTTATCTTATTTAAATTATAAATTTGATCAATTAAATATAAACCTATTACTTTTAAATTGTTTTAATTAAAATAAATAAGATTATATATTTTATTTCGAGGAAACAAATTATTAAAAAAAAGTAAATTATATTTCCTTTTCCGTAACTTTTTCTTCTATGCTCATCAGCAAGCTCCAATGCCAAAATCCCCGTATTTTGAAATAATGAATTTCCTCGAATGCATAGAATTTATGGCCGTTCGCTGTGAACGTTCTTTGTATCGATATATCTATCCAAATTTTTACAACCATTTTATTAATTTTCATTGATAAATTTGCATAAATTTTAATTATATTGCCGGTTTATAATGTTCACAATTTTTTTTTGATATTTAATTTATAGTAAATATTTTCTTTTGCTTTAGTTAATTTTTCTTAATCCTTCAAAAATTAAGTTAACTACATTTTGTATGTTTAAATCTCATTTATTTAAAAAAAGAAATTCTATCCATTTCTTTATAATCACTTCCTATTATTTAATTATACCGTTGTATGTGGTTTCAAAGGTTTAGCAAAGTTCAAACCTTTATAATTACCAATAAAGTTTATATTTTTCTATTAAAATTCATTATAATGGCGTGCCTTTTTTATGGCAACTAAATTTTGTTTGTCTTCATAAGTTTCAAGCACGTCCGCAAAGGGTGCAATGATCAAATATCAATCCTAATTTTAATTTTTGTTGAAATTATTCATTTTACTCATAAAAATAATATCTAATTTTATAGCAAAATCTTTTCGTTAGGCTTTGAATTAATTTTTGTTAAATTACCTTTAACACTTGCTCAGAATCGCTGCAGTTTACTTTTGTAAAAAGTATTTTAATTAAAACAAAATGGCGATGGAGGCGGCAACTGAGATGTACAACGCTATTTATACTTTTGAGGCATGTCGGGCATTGCTTTAATTTAAATTAATATATTTAAATAAAAATAAATCTATTATATTCAAACGCTAACAATTTCCCATTGCCTAAACCTTATTTGTTAAAAGTTTAAAAGCCCAATTGACTGCAATGAACATGGTTTAATGTAAAATAAATAAAGAAAAACAAATATATTTGATAAAACTGATTGCAGCTCTGCGGAAAACAAGTTTTGCTGCAAATTTAAACAAGGAAAACGTTCAAAATAAAGAAAATCGAGCTCTTTGTACAAAATTTAAATTAAAATAAAATTACTGAACATAATAACAATCAAAAATGCGTACGAGACAACGACAATATTAAAACTTATGAAATCAATCAAAATTAAATAATATTAAGCACACTTTGTCGTGATTAAGGGTTTGTAAAGTTCCATAAATTATTGACCTATTTGAATATTAATTTGATTTATTTGCTCTCCTCGGCACGAATAAACAGGTTTCTCAATTATTTGTGTTTTTTGCCTTATTTAATTAAACTTTTTAAATAATTTACATCCTTTCCTTTCAGTTTCTGTTTGTTTGGCAGCTGATGTTTCAAAGAAATATCTTTAGCAATGATTATTTTTGTATATTTATTTAAATCATCCTTTTTTATTTTTGTTTGTTAATTTTTAATCTGCTAATTTTTATTTATTTTTTATGTTTTATAAATTTTGCGTTGGTTATATTTTTGAGTATATTATTTAGGAAATTCCTTTTTAAATAAATAATTTTACTCGGCCTTCGGTTTTTGAAGAATTACGTACTTTAGCCACCATTAAATACCTGGTTTATGGTCGTTGTCTGGCAACCTGTATCCAACATGCCAATGAGAGGTCTTGGTAAATAAATGTTTTTGGCTATTTAATGCCATGTTGCATTTTTTTAATATAGATAAATGCAAAAAATTAAATCAGCGCTTAGCTTCAAAATAGAGATATATCTTTTTTTATTTTATTACTAGTTACACATTATAATAAGTTAAACTTCAATATAAATATTTTTTCTTTATGTAAGTAAGCATTTATTTAAAAAATGCTAACATAGTTTTTATTAAAATTTTTTATTTTTAAACTAAATTCTAAACCTATTTATATTTTTTAACATTGTAATTTTTTGTTCGCATATTAATTTCACTAAAAAATTAAAATAAACACAATTTCATTAATAAAAAAATGTATTATTTATTTATCCAAATGATCAACTTTTTGCTTTCTTATCAAATTAATTGGGTTTTATTTTTGGCACTTTAACATTTCTAATCATTAATATCAATTTAAAAGTTTAGTTTAATTAATTAGCATTTGCAGTTTAACCTCAAATCCACCTAATTTAACATTCCTGTAGATGCGAGCTTGCAATTAATTACTTTTTACTGACGCCTCCCATATTAGGATTTCGTTTTTGTTTATTTTAAATAATTTATTTGTAATTTACTATTGTTTTTTATATCCTTTTTTATAGATTTTTTATCTTTTTTATGTTTTTTGATGTGTGTGCAACAGGTATTCATTTATTTATCACATTTAAGGAAAACCTCTTTAAATTTATATTATTTCCAGTACCCTTATTCGATTATAGTATGTTAGTTTATAAATTATTATTTTGCTATATATTTAATTGTCAAAAATGTTTAAATGTCTGGTAATTCATCTAATTATCGATTAATTTATTTAAGCAATCTTGAAACTTTCTTGGAATTTTAGGTTAATAATTATTTGATTATTGCATTAGTTATTTAAAAGTTTGAAAATTTAGTTTTTATTTTGTTGTTACTTATATAAAAAAATTATTTGTCTGTATTTTTTTTTTACTTATCTACAATTGCCGAGAACATAAAGTAAAGTTTCTGGTTCTTGATCCAGTTCTTGCAAGTTTTGCAATTAATTTTTAGTCGAATATTTCTCGTCATCAAAAAGTTAAAATATTTTATGTGCACTGGAAAAGGAATTATGTGATCTCTCAAGTAAGGAATAAACAATATTCATCGCTTATTTCCAATGATTTAAAAATAAAGTTTACATTTTCTTAATCATCAACAAGTTTCTTTTTGAAAATAGATTAGATTCAACTGCACATCAATTTTGTATATGACTTTTATATGATATTATCTTTAATGCATCATTTCAAAATTCTTCTATTCTTCTATTACTTATTTTTAGTATCTTTTTTGGTCTTTATAACTTTTCTATGATGAATAAAGTTATTGTGTATCAACGGCCAGACATTTATAACATTTTTTAATGTTAATTAATTAATTAATTTGATTTTTAATTTTTAAAATATAAATGTCAACAGCTGTAAAACATTATGTACGTTAGTTCGCTAGAACCAACTGAATGTAATTATTTATGGTGATAAGGAAACGATTTTTTATTTATGACGATCAGCAATTTGATCCGAAGATGGATTGGCAAGTACTCTTGGGGCGGCTGACTCAGTTGCTCTAATCCAAATGCCCGGGGCAACGTTTATCCGCAACTTGAAAGTGCATATCAACCAGCGAGAGGTGTACGACTCCAACCAGTTGTACAGCTACAAGGTGTACCTCGACACGGAACTGAGTTATCCGATTGCTGCAAAGGATGCCTATTTTGGCGTGGCTGGCTATTTTCGCGATTCCGACCCTTCTAAGCTCAATGAGAAGCGAAAGAAGCCATTGGCTGAAAGCAAGTCCTATCAAACAATCAGCAAGCTGAGTGCCGACATATTCAACCAAGACTTGTACATGATCAGCAATGTCGAGATTGACATTGAGCTCGCGCTGCAGTCAGACGATTTTATGTTGCACCAAGAAAAAGATAAAGAAAAATTTGTTTTGGAAATTTCCGACTGCCGGCTGATTGTAAAAACTGTCGATCTGATGGATGGGCTGAGTTTGGACATTGCAAGGAAGCTGGATGTTGAGCCGGCCAGATATGGGATTCGCAAATCGTTTATGAAGTCCTTGTTCATAACTGGGGGTCGATACGACTATTCGGCCAACTTGTTCACGGAGGAAGTGCCAAGAAGGGTCATCATCGGGCTAGTCGCCAATCAGAACTACATTGGCCACAAACAAAAGAACCCCTTTTACTTTAATCACCACAACGTAAGAAACAATTAAAACTTGCTGAAGCGTTTGACCTTTTTAGATTAGGGACATTCAACTGACGGCCTCTGGCAGAACTTACCCCCAATGCCCTTACAATTTGGACTACAAAAATAACAATTACGCAAGGGCCTATCATGACGCCCAGGAGCACCTCGGAAAAATTCGAACAAAAAATTCGGAAAAAAAATTCGAACAAAAATTCGAACAAAAATTCTGAAAAAATTCGAACAAAAAATTCGGAAAAAAAAAAAAAAAAAAAAAAAAAAAGCGAGGTCCGGGCAAAAAGCAGGTAGTAACTACTATGCTATTAGAAATAATTATTGAATTGAAGATTATTCGATACTAATTTTAACAATTCGGTACCTTTACAAAAAAAAATTTTTAAATTGAATAATGTTATTTGAAAAGTGGCAAACCTTATCATTATTTAAATAAAAAAGATTGCCTTATTCAATACTTGTAAATATCGTTAAACAAGTATGCCAGGAAAACATCAAGAATGCATTTATTTAGAAAATAAAATTATATCCTCAGACCCAAATTTGTTCGAAATTATATAATATTTGGAAAATATTGAAACCAAATAAATATAAACGAATAAATTATAAACTAATTTAACCAATTTAAATGTTTAAAAGAATAATTATTAATTATTCTAAACATTTTGCCATTGATTAAGGTTTAATTCAAATATAAAAAAATTGGGTTAATGTATCCAAAGAATGCGCCAATAAATTTGCTGAGTGGAGACAGTAAAAATGGATTAAAATAAGAAAAGTTGATAGGCTTTTGATTGGATATTAATTGGCATTTGCATCACAAGGCTGAACAAGAGCAGATTCGGTTGTGTTTGAAGTAAATGGTTTAACAAAAGCTGAAAGAGAAAATAAAACCGTGAAAGAGCAAGCCCGAGAAGGTGAACATGGGCAGTAATGACATTATTATAACAACATATAAAAATAAAAATAGAAAAAGAATAAAGATTAAGGTTGTGAAGATTACAAACATTAACAATTATAATTTATAGTCAAAATAAATTTAATTGATCAATGACATTTTTTTTTAATAATAATAAATTTTGTTCTTTTTAAAAAACCATTAATAATAACGGTTAAATGGTGCATCTGTAAAACGAAAACAACTTTATACCCAAATAGTATAAAAAAGGTAAAAATTAATTAATAAACCATGCTTTTCAAAGATATTATGCATTCAAAAATATATAATATAAAAAGTCAGTTACAAAAGTATGAATTGCAGATTATTCGATACTAATTTTAACATAGTGTAATTCGTTACCTTTACAAAAAAATTTAAAAAAATCAATAATATTGTTTGAATAGTTTGACAAACCCATTGACGTGGTGCCAGCCACAAATGTGTGCAAAACCAAAACCAGAATTCACAAGTCTAGATAATATTATCCCATCTTTGTTTTGGCTAATCAGAAGGGCTTAATTATAATATGTAAAAATACATTTAATCAATATAGAACAATTAACTGACAAATGTAAAGTTTAAATTTAATTAATTCAAAAATTTACGCTTTTGACAGACAGAAACTTAAATAATATAGCCTGTATAATGTTCTTAATTATAAACTAATAAAGGAAGTTAAAAGTACATATCAAATTAATTTATGACTAGGTAACTAACTTTGAAAATTGATATATGATGAAATCATTCTGAAATTTATAAAATTAACATGCTAGGCACAGTATTTGAGAACGATCATATAAAATCGGCTAGGTATCAAATAAAATAAAAAATATTAACTTACTGATTACACAAACAATATAAATAAAATTTTAATGCAAATGATAAAAACATTATCTTCTAGTATTTTTCAACTTTATTAAAATAAATTTCCAAAACAAATATTTGTTTATTGAGAAATTAAAATGTATTTTGTAGTAAATAAAATTAATTTGACAACAATGTAAGAATGCCTCTCAAAAATCTCTTAAATTGAGTATCCAACCGCCATTCTTCAAAAGCAATGATGGCGCAAACCATTCTTGGAATGTCGTTTCCACAGCAATTATAATGACAAGAATCGACACGAACTCTTCCGTACGGCGCGTAATGAAGTAACACGTCAACAATCCGGTTATACACAACCGCATAGACAACATTATTCAAGATCTAAAAATGTTGTTTGAAAGCTTAATTATGCTATAAATAGCATCCATGATCGAAATCAATAATAATCAAATAAATTACTACGTATAATTACCGACCTTATAGGCGTTATTTTATAGCGTGGCTTCTCGGCATATGTGGCCGGCTTACAATCATGGACATTAATATCATTTAATATTTTTCTACAAATTTAATATTAAAAAAGCTGATGCATCTGCAATTTTTTGGCCGTCACTTTAGAAACAAATAAACAAATAAAATATATGTACCTTATTGAAATAAATAACAAGTTATCATTCACTGCAACATATAAACAATTATATTAAGTATTTTAATGTTAAAACAATTATCAATCATTGAAATTAATAATTAAACAAAAATGATTGTAAAGGTTTCTTTTTTAATAACAATACAAGTTCTAAATTATTAAACAATGAACAGACAATTAAAAATCTAATAAACCCAAGAAAAATTTGTAAATTAATAAGGAAACAACACTCACTATTACTATTCAAATAATTTATGAAATATATTGAAATATAAATTAATTTCAGGGTGAGAGAGTCCGTAGATTCATTTGAACGCCAAGTGATCAATCTCGGTTATGAAATAAATTCTAATATTAAAATATTGATTATATCTATTTTGAGTTTTCTACTAGGACTAAATAAAAACAATGTTGAATATTAAATCAGTTATTAAATATAATTAAATATTATTTCAAATCGCTATAGATTAGGTTGTTAATACAATATTATATATCACAATTGTTGTTAGCGATAACAAAACAAATTAATTAATTACCCGGTTGGCACCGCTCCGCCAATTCCGGAAGACGAGACACAGTTCTGGAGTAAAAAGGCCTAATAAAACAAAAAGCATATATGAAAAAAAAAATTCATTTTTTAAAAGCAATTAAAACAAAACATATTCTTTTCAAATGACAATTAATAAATTTATAATTTAGGCAAATATAATAATTCGAAAATTAAATCGTAAATAATTTAAAAAATGCTTGTTCAGCAAACAACGGCCAAATTTAAACCGTTCGGGGCATTGGCCCAGCTGCCTTTATAACGGGGGGACGTTTTGGCGAGGACATCATGGTAATGAAATTCAAAAAATTGCTGGATGTGGAACTTTTTAACCAAACTATTAATCATTAATCACTGAAAACAGTAACAAATTTTGGTAATAATTGATTAACGAGACAAATTCTGCATGCCAATGAGCTATCTAAAAAATAATTTCAATGAAAATAAACGCCTAATAAAACAATATAGCAACAAGTCAATTATAAAAAATAAAATTACTTATGCTAATTAATGGAATCATTTTAGTTTTATGATTAGTAAATAGTCTTATTCTCGAGGATTTATATGCCGAAATTAAAGAAATATATAAACAATAGATTAATTTCTCAATACTCGACGCTTTCAAAAATATATCTACGTTTTATCATTTTGTTAAACCCGCAACAAATTATATTTGGCAGCATCACTGCCACACAATCAACTCAAAATGTAATATTAAGTATTAAATAAGCTTAATAAAATGTATTTTGAAACAATTTAAGTAATATAACTGTCAGGCAGTACATTTTATCAATACTTCTCTTGTTATATGCTGAAGATAAGTTTCTCTTTTTTGAAAGGCAAACTTTGTTTGTGTTATTATAATCAGCAGTTTATATTAGAGATACCGTACGGTCTTTAGTTTAAATCATCTTTTGTTTAATTTTTATTTTGTTATTTTTACCTAAGAATTTGGAGCAAATGAGACGATAGTATTTTTTCTTATAAAATGTAACCAATTTTATAAATTGAAAATTTTACGACTTAGAATGTGTTTTATATTTCTTTTACAAAATTTGATGACAATTTTGATCTTTTTATAATTTCACTTTGAAATGTGTCGAAATATTTTGTTAGCCCCGCCCTCCATGGGAGAATACTGCTGTTGAGAATATTTTTATTTATTAATTTTTTATTTAAGGACCAAAGCAAGCTTCTAACGCGGCCATTTTATTTTTTACTATATAAATTTGTCTTTATTTAAGAAGGATTAAAGAATTATTTATTGGAATCATAAAATAAAAATACAGTGCTCTCCCCACATAAGGGCACTTAATATTTATGTATTGTTTGGTGTAACCTTTTTATATTTATTATAGTATATTAAGGATAGGGTAACTTATGTTATTTACTGCATTTTATCATCAAACTGTGGTGCAATCTAACGATTTTGTTCGACAAATTTAATATA
>JAIXHY010000006.1:1463530-1473670 GCA_020449905.1 Globodera pallida | reverse complement strand
AATAAAGAAATGGCTATCTTTTTTCAGATAGAAAACTAAGTCATAGCTTAGTTTTTTTTCCGGAATGACAATGTGTAGCAAAATTATTATTTTAATAATTTTGTTTCCTTTAAAAAATAAGATTCTTAAGTAATAAAGAATTGGCTATCTTTTTTCAGATAGAAAACTAAGTCATAGCTTAGTTTTTCTTTCGGAATGACAATGTGTAGCAAAATTATTATTTTAATAATTTTTTTTCCTTTAAAAAATAAGATTCTTAAGTAATAAAGTATTGGCTATCTTTTTTCAGATAGAAAACTAAGTCATAGCTTAGTTTTTCTTTCGGAATGACAATGTGTAGCAAAATTATTATTTTAATAATTTTGTTTCCTTTAAAAAATAAGATTCTTAAGTAATAAAGAATTGGCTATCTTTTTTCAGATAGAAAACTAAGTCATAGCTTAGTTTTTCTTCCGGAATGACAATGTATAGCAAAATTATTATTTTAATAATTTTTTTTCCTTTAAAAAATAAGATTCTTAAGTAATAAAGAAATGGCTATCTTTTTTCAGATAGAAAACTAAGTCATAGCTTAGTTTTTCTTCCGGAATGACAATGTGTCGCAAAATTATTATTTTAATAATTTTTTTTCCTTTAAAAAATAAGATTCTTAAGTAATAAAGAAATGGCTATCTTTTTTCAGATAGAAAACTAAGTCATAGCTTAGTTTTTCTTTCGGAATGACAATGTGTAGCAAAATTATTATTTTAATAATTTTTTTCCTTTAAAAAATAAGATTCTTAAGTAATAAAGAAATGGCTATCTTTTTCAGATAGAAAACTAAGTCATAGCTTAGTTTTTCTTTCGGAATGACAATGTGTAGCAAAATTATTATATTTTTTTTCCTTTAACTAAGCTAAAACTCAGTTTTCTAACTGGAAAAATATTGCCGTTTTTCAACAGCGAGGAACTTTATATTTTAAGGTATAAGAAATTATTAAAATTATTAATTTTGCCAACTCTGGCATTCTGGATGAAAAACTAAGCTAAAACTTAGTTTTCTAACTGGAAAAAGATTGCCGTTTTTCAACAGCGAGGAACTTTATATTTTAAGGTATAAGAAATTATTTAAATTATTAATTTTGCACACTCGGGCATTCTGGATGAAAAACTAAGCTAAAACTTAGTTTTCTAACTGGAAAAAGATTGCCGTTTTCAACAGCGAGGAACTTTATATTTTAAGGTATAAGAAATTATTTAAATTATTAATTTTGCCAACTATGGCATTCTGGATGAAAAACTAAGCTAAAACTTAGTTTTCTAACAAAACTAAGCTAAAACTTAGTGTTCTAACTGGAAAAAGATTGCCGGTTTTCAACAGCGAGGAACTTTATATTTTAAGGTATAAGAAATTATTTTAAATTATTAATTTTGCCAACTCTGGCATTCTGGATGAAAAACTAAGCTAAAACTCAGTTTTCTAACTGGAAAAATATTGCCGTTTTTCAACAGCGAGGAACTTTATATTTTAAGGTATAAGAAATTATTTAAATTATTAATTTTGCCAACTCTGGCATTCTGGATGAAAAACTAAGCTAAAACTTAGTTTTCTAACTGGAAAAAGATTGCCGTTTTTCAACAGCGAGGAACTTTATATTTTAAGGTATAAGAAATTATTTAAATTATTAATTTTGCTAACTCTGGCATTCTGGATGAAAAACTAAGCTAAAACTCAGTTTTCTAACTGGAAAAATATTGCCGTTTTTCAACAGCGAGGAACTTTATATTTTAAGGTATAAGAAATTATTTAAATTATTAATTTTGCCAACTATGGCATTCTGGATGAAAAACTAAGCTAAAACTTAGTTTTCTAACTGGAAAAAGATTGCCGTTTTTCAACAGCGAGGAACTTTATATTTTAAGGTATAAGAAATTATTTAAATTATTAATTTTGCCTAACTCTGGCATTCTGGATGAAAAACTAAGCTAAAACTCAGTTTTCTAACTGGAAAAAGATTGCCTTTTTTCAACAGCGAGGAACTTTATATTTTAAGGTATAAGAAATTATTTAAATTATTAATTTGCCAAATATGGCATTCTGGATGAAAAACTAAGCTAAAACTTAGTTTTCTAACTGGAAAAATATTGCCGTTTTTCAACAGCGAGGAACTTTATATTTTAAGGTATAAGAAATTATTTAAATTATTAATTTTGCCAAATATGGCATTCTGGATGAAAAACTAAGCTAAAACTCAGTTTTCTAACTGGAAAAAGATTGGCTTTTTTCAACAGCGAGGAACTTTATATTTTAAGGTATAAGAAATTATTTAATTATAATTTGCCAACTCTGGCATTCTGGATGAAAAACTAAGCTAAAACTTAGTTTTCTAACTGGAAAAAGATTGCCTTTTTTCAACAGCGAGGAACTTTATATTTTAAGGTATAAGAAATTATTTAAATTACTAATTTTGCCAACAATGGCATTCTGGATGAAAAACTAAGCTAAAACTCAGTTTTCTAACTGGAAAAATATTGCCGTTTTTCAACAGCGAGGAACTTTATATTTTAAGGTATAAGAAATTATTTAAATTATTAATTTTGCCAACTAATGGCATTCTGGATGAAAAACTAAGCTAAAACTCAGTTTTCTAACTGGAAAAATATTGCCGTTTTTCAACAGCGAGGAACATTATATTTTAAGGTATAAGAAATTATTTAAATTATTAATTTTGCACACTCGGGCATTCTGGATGAAAAACTAAGCTAAAACTCAGTTTTCTAACTGGAAAAATATTGCCGTTTTTCAACAGCGAGGAACTTTATATTTTAAGGTATAAGAAATTATTAAATTATTAATTTTGCAAACTATGGCATTCTGGATGAAAAACTAAGCTAAAACTTAGTTTTCTAACTGGAAAAAGATTGCCGTTTTTCAACAGCGAGGAACTTTATATTTTAAGGTATAAGAAATTATTTAAATTACTTAATTTTGCCAATAATGGCATTCTGGATGAAAAACTAAGCTAAAACTCAGTTTTCTAACTGGAAAAATATTGCCGTTTTTCAACAGCGATGAACTTTATATTTTAAGGTATAAGAAATTATTTAAATTATTAATTTTGCCAACTATGGCATTCTGGATGAAAAACTAAGCTAAAACTCAGTTTTCTAACTGGAAAAATATTGCCGTTTTTCAACAGCGAGGAACTTTATATTTTAAGGTATAAGAAATTATTAAAATTATTAATTTTGCCAACTCTGGCATTCTGGATGAAAAACTAAGCTAAAACTTAGTTTTCTAACTGGAAAAAGATTGCCGTTTTTCAACAGCGAGGAACTTTATATTTTAAGATATAAGAAATTATTTAAATTATTAATTTTGCCAACTATGGCATTCTGGATGAAAAACTAAACTAAAACTCAGTTTCCTAACTGGAAAAATATTGCCGTTTTTCAACAGCGAGGAACTTTATATTTTAAGGTATAAGAAATTATTTAAATTATTAATTTTGCCAACTATGGCATTCTGGATGAAAAACTAAGGCTAAAACTTAGTTTTCTAACTGGAAAAAGATTGCCGTTTTTCAACAGCGAGGAACTTTATATTTTAAGGTATAAGAAATTATTTAAATTATTAATTTTGCCAACTATGGCATTCTGGATGAAAAACTAAACTAAAACTCAGTTTCCTAACTGGAAAAATATTGCCGTTTTCAACAGCGAGGAACTTTATATTTTAAGGTATAAAAAATTATTTAAATTATTAATTTTGCCAACTATGGCATTCTGGATGAAAAACTAAGCTAAAACTTAGTTTTCTAACAAAACTAAGCTAAAACTTAGTGTTCTAACTGGAAAAAGATTGCCGGTTTTCAACAGCGAGGAACTTTATATTTTAAGGTATAAGAAATTATTTAAATTATTTTTGCCAACTCTGGCATTCTGGTTGAAAAACTAAGCTAAAACTTAGTTTTCTAACTGGAAAAAGATTGCCGTTTTTCAACAGCGAGGAACTTTATATTTTAAGGTATAAGAAATTATTTAAATTATTAACTTTGCCAACTCTGGCATTCTGGATGAAAAACTAAACTAAAACTTAGTGTTCTAACTGGAAAAAAATTGCCGTTTTTCAACAGCGAGGAACTTTATATTTTAAGGTATAAGAAATTAATTAAATTATTAATTTTGCCAACAATGGCATTCTGGATGAAAAACTAAGCTAAAACTCAGTTTTCTAACTGGAAAAATATTGCCGTTTTTCAACAGCGAGGAACTTTATATTTTAAGGTATAAGAAATTATTTAAATTATTAATTTTGCCAACTATGGCATTCTGGATGAAAAACTAAGCTAAAACTCAGTTTTCTAACTGGAAAAATATTGCCGTTTTTCAACAGCGAGGAACTTTATATTTTAAGGTATAAGAAATTATTTAAATTATTAATTTTGCCACCTCTGGCATTCTGGATGAAAAACTAAGCTAAAAACTTAGTTTTCTAACTGGAAAAAGATTGCCGTTTTTCAACAGCGAGGAACTTTATATTTTAAGGTATAAAAAATTATTTAAATTATTAATTTTGCCAACTATGGCATTCTGGATGAAAAACTAAACTAAAACTCAGTTTCCTAACTGGAAAAATATTGCCGTTTTTCAACAGCGAGGAACTTTATATTTTAAGTAGGGTTGTTGGCGGTCGGTTTTAAACCGGGGGTACCGGTTTTCGGTTAGGCCGGTTTTGCGACCCCCGGTTTTCGGTTTCGGTTTTTGGCCGACACCCGGTTAACCGAAAACCGAAAGCGGTTTTTGGCAAATTTTATTTTATTTTTTTGGTTGGATGAATTCAGTTTTTTTAAAAAATCAAATTGAGAAAAAAAGAATTTTTAAATAAATTTATCACATCTTTCTGAGTTTTTGCTTCAATTTTCTTAACAAAGATTGCCAATTTTTGTAAAATTTCCCCGCCGGGCATCCCCTCCACTCTTACGTAAACTTTTTTTTGAAAAATTTTCCGAAATCCGAAAAATGCATAATTTTGCTAAAATTTTGATGAAATTAATTAATAAAATCCAGCCCTATCGGCATTGCCGGACTGCTTCCATTCTAAAAACCTTTAAAAATTTTGAAATTTGAAAAAAATTGCGTAAGAAATGTAATAATCCCCCAAAAATGCACCCCTTACGACTTTTTTTTGCTTGCCCAAAAACTTTTTCTGGCTAAGGCCCTTCCGTGGGCTTATTTTTATTTTGAGGCGGCGTGGGAGGGGGGTGGTGGTCGGCGGTGCCGATAGGCGCCGCCGAGAAAATTTTGAATTTTTGACTCAATTTGTTAAAAGATTTGCAACCACAAATTAAAAATACGGCGATTTTTTGAAGCTTTTTAGGAGTGATAAGAGTCCAGGGAAATTTTTTTTGAGATTTAACAAATTTGTTAGGAAAATTGGTCCAATAATTACTAATTTTATAAAAATAAAAGTAAATTTCAATTATTTGCTTCGTCCACCATAGATGTTCACCAAAAGTGATAAAAAATAAATTACACAGTCGAGGTCACTCAACTTTGAAGAAAGTTTTTCATTTTTTAAATATTCAGTGAATTCGTCCCAATCGCACTCTAATTTTAAAAAAATTGGGAATTTAAAAAACTTTTGGAATTGTTTACACACCGTAAAGTTCATAGAAGGTAGATTAGAAAAAACAAACAACGCAGAAGGGATCCGAACCTACTCCAAAACACTTCAACTCCCCCAACCACTCACCACTACACCACCACTTTAATCAACAGTATCCCATAAAAGCCCATCATTAGGGGTGTATTTTTCAAACCGAAAAACCGCAAAACCGGTACCCCCGGTTTTCGGTTAGGCCGGTTTTACGACCCCCGGTTTTCGGTTTCGGTTTTTGGGCCAAAAAAGCCGGTTTTCGGTTTCGGTTTCGGTTCGGTTAACCGACCGCCAACAACCCTAATTTTAAGGTATAAGAAATTATTTAAATTATTAATTTTGCCAACTATGGCATTCTGGACGAAAAACTAAACTAAAACTCAGTTTCCTAACTGGAAAAATATTGCCGTTTTTCAACAGCGAGGAACTTTATATTTTAAGGTATAAGAAATTATTTAAATTATTAATTTTGCCAACTCTGGCATTCTGGATGAAAAACTAAGCTAAAACTTAGTTTTCTAACTGGAAAAAGATTGCCGTTTTCAACAGCGAGGAACTTTATATTTTAAGGTATAAGAAATTATTTAAATTATTAATTTTGCCAACTATGGCATTCTGGATGAAAAACTAAGCTAAAACTTAGTTTTCTAACAAAACTAAGCTAAAACTTAGTGTTCTAACTGGAAAAAGATTGCCGGTTTTCAACAGCGAGGAACTTTATATTTTAAGGTATAAGAAATTATTTTAAATTATTAATTTTGCCAACTCTGGCATTCTGGATGAAAAACTAAGCTAAAACTCAGTTTTCTAACTGGAAAAATATTGCCGTTTTTCAACAGCGAGGAACTTTATATTTTAAGGTATAAGAAATTATTTAAATTATTAATTTTGCCAACTCTGGCATTCTGGATGAAAAACTAAGCTAAAACTTAGTTTTCTAACTGGAAAAAGATTGCCGTTTTTCAACAGCGAGGAACTTTATATTTTAAGGTATAAGAAATTATTTAAATTATTAATTTTGCTAACTCTGGCATTCTGGATGAAAAACTAAGCTAAAACTCAGTTTTCTTACTGGAAAAATATTGCCGTTTTTCAACAGCGAGGAACTTTATATTTTAAGGTATAAGAAATTATTTAAATTATTAATTTTGCCAAATATGGCATTCTGGATGAAAAACTAAGCTAAAACTTAGTTTTCTAACTGGAAAAAGATTGCCGTTTTTCAACAGCGAGGAACTTTAAATTTTAAGGTATAAGAAATTATTTAAAATAACAATTTTGCCCACTCTGGCATTTTAGATGAAAAACTAAGCTAAAACTTAGTTTTCTAACTGGAAAAAGATTGCCTTTTTTCAACAGCGAGGAACTTTATATTTTAAGGTATAAGAAATTATTTAAATTATTAACTTTGCCAACTCTGGCATTCTGGATGAAAAACTAAGCTAAAACTTAGTGTTCTAACTGGAAAAAAATTGCTGTTTTTCAACAGCGAGGAACTTTATATTTTAAGGTATAAGAAATTATTTAAATTATTAATTTTGCCAACAATGGCATTCTGGATGAAAAACTAAGCTAAAACTCAGTTTTCTAACTGGAAAAAGATTGCTGTTTTTCAACAGCGAAGAACTTTATATTTTAAGGTATAAGAAATTATTTAAATTAATAATTTTGCCAACTCTGGCATTTTGGATGAAAAACTAAGCTAAAACTTAGTTTTCTAACTGGAAAAAGATTGCCGTTTTTCAACAGCGAGGAACTTTATATTTTAAGGTATAAGAAATTATTTAAAATAACAATTTTGCCCACTCTGGCATTTTAGATGAAAAACTAAGCTAAAACTTAGTTTTCTTTCTGGAAAAAGATTGCCTTTTTTCAACAGCGAGGAACTTTATATTTTAAGGTATAAGAAATTATTTAAATTATTAACTTTGCCAACTCTGGCATTCTGGATGAAAAACTAAACTAAAACTTAGTGTTCTAACTGGAAAAAAATTGCCGTTTTTCAACAGCGAGGAACTTTATATTTTAAGGTATAAGAAATTATTTAAATTATTAATTTTGCCAACAATGGCATTCTGGATGAAAAACTAAGCTAAAACTCAGTTTTCTAACTGGAAAAATATTGCCGTTTTTCAACAGCGAGGAACTTTATATTTTAAGGTATAAGAAATTATTTAAATTATTAATTTTGCCAACAATGGCATTCTGGATGAAAAACTAAGCTAAAACTCAGTTTTCTAACTGGAAAAATATTGCCGTTTTTCAACAGCGAGGAACTTTATATTTTAAGGTATAAGAAATTATTTAAATTATTAATTTTGCACCTCGGGCATTCTGGATGAAAAACTAAGCTAAAAAACTTAGTTTTCTAACTGGAAAAAGATTGCCGTTTTTCAACAGCGAGGAACTTTATATTTTAAGGTATAAGAAATTATTTAAATTATTAACTTTGCCAACTCTGGCATTCTGGATGAAAAACTAAGCTAAAACTCAGTTTTCTAACTGGAAAAATATTGCCGTTTTTCAACAGCGAGGAACTTTATATTTTAAGGTATAAGAAATTATTAAAATTATTAATTTTGCAAACTATGGCATTCTGGATGAAAAACTAAGCTAAAACTTAGTTTTCTAACTGGAAAAAGATTGCCGTTTTTCAACAGCGAGGAACTTTATATTTTAAGGTATAAGAAATTATTTAAATTATTAATTTTGCCAACTATGGCATTCTGGATGAAAAACTAAACTAAAACTCAGTTTCCTAACTGGAAAAATATTGCCGTTTTTCAACAGCGAGGAACTTTATATTTTAAGGTATAAGAAATTATTTAAATTATTAATTTTGCCAACTCTGGCATTCTGGATGAAAAACTAAGCTAAAACTTAGTTTTCTAACTGGAAAAAGATTGCCGTTTTCAACAGCGAGGAACTTTATATTTTAAGGTATAAGAAATTATTTAAATTATTAATTTTGCCAACTATGGCATTCTGGATGAAAAACTAAACTAAAACTCAGTTTCCTAACTGGAAAAATATTGCCGTTTTTCAACAGCGAGGAACTTTATATTTTAAGGTATAAGAAATTATTTAAATTATTAATTTTGCCAACTCTGGCATTCTGGATGAAAAACTAAGCTAAAACTTAGTTTTCTAACTGGAAAAAGATTGCCGTTTTCAACAGCGAGGAACTTTATATTTTAAGGTATAAGAAATTATTTAAATTATTAATTTTGCCAACTATGGCATTCTGGATGAAAAACTAAGCTAAAACTTAGTTTTCTAACTGGAAAAATATTGCCGTTTTTCAACAGCGAGGAACTTTATATTTTAAGGTATAAGAAATTATTTAAATTATTAATTTTGCCAACTCTGGCATTCTGGATGAAAAACTAAGCTAAAACTCAGTTTTCTAACTGGAAAAATATTGCCGTTTTTCAACAGCGAGGAACTTTATATTTTAAGGTATAAGAAATTATTTAAATTATTAATTTTGCCAACTCTGGCATTCTGGATGAAAAACTAAGCTAAAACTTAGTTTTCTAACTGGAAAAAGATTGCCGTTTTTCAACAGCGAGGAACTTTATATTTTAAGGTATAAGAAATTATTTAAATTATTAATTTTGCCAACTATGGCATTCTGGATGAAAAACTAAGCTAAAACTCAGTTTCCTAACTGGAAAAATATTGCCGTTTTTCAACAGCGAGGAACTTTATATTTTAAGTAGGGTTGTTGGCGGTCGGTTTTAAACCGGGGGTACCGGTTTTCGGTTAGGCCGGTTTTGCGACCCCCGGTTTTCGGTTTCGGTTTTTGGCCGACACCCGGTTAACCGAAAACCGAAAGCGGTTTTTGGCAAATTTTATTTTATTTTTTTGGTTGGATGAATTCAGTTTTTTTAAAAAATCAAATTGAGAAAAAAAGAATTTTTAAATAAATTTATCACATCTTTCTGAGTTTTTGCTTCAATTTTCTTAACAAAGATTGCCAATTTTTGTAAAATTTCCCCGCCGGGCATCCCCTCCACTCTTACGTAAACTTTTTTTTGAAAAATTTTCCGAAATCCGAAAAATGCATAATTTTGCTAAAATTTTGATGAAATTAATTAATAAAATCCAGCCCTATCGGCATTGCCGGACTGCTTCCATTCTAAAAACCTTTAAAAATTTTGAAATTTGAAAAAAATTGCGTAAGAAATGTAATAATCCCCCAAAAATGCACCCCTTACGACTTTTTTTTGCTTGCCCAAAAACTTTTTCTGGCTAAGGCCCTTCCGTGGGCTTATTTTTATTTTGAGGCGGCGTGGGAGGGGGGTGGTGGTCGGCGGTGCCGATAGGCGCCGCCGAGAAAATTTTGAATTTTTGACTCAATTTGTTAAAAGATTTGCAACCACAAATTAAAAATACGGCGATTTTTTGAAGCTTTTTAGGAGTGATAAGAGTCCAGGGAAATTTTTTTTGAGATTTAACAAATTTGTTAGGAAAATTGGTCCAATAATTACTAATTTTAT
>JAIXHY010000006.1:1442403-1461528 GCA_020449905.1 Globodera pallida | reverse complement strand
TAAATTCGAAAAATAAATCCGAAATAAAAAACCAAAAACCAAAAAATTCTGAACTCTTTAAATCTGAAATAAATATAAATCAAATAACCCAAAAAATCCCTGATTTTTAGAAATAATTTTTTATAAGAATTTTAAATATTTTAAGTAATTAAATAATTTAAAATCACTTAATTTTGAATAAATTTATAAATTATAAAATATTTAGCTAATTAAAATATTCAAATAAAGTGAAAACTTTAAATCAGTCTAGAATATGAACCTTCCCTCATTTTTTACATTTCCACCATTTACCAAAACATTATAACCAAATTGTAACTCATTCAAAAATACCATCTTTAATTATATAAAATCTGAAATAAATACTCAAATTCTAAAATCAAATACTAAAAATCTAATTGCCAAAAAACCCTTAATTTCCGTAATTTTAAATTTTGATACGAAATTTTGAATAACCATGATGCATAGCTCATAAGCATTAACGGATGCAATACAGACTACATATATCAATGTTTTAATTTAAATATTTACAATTGCTCGTATAAATATAATTAATTAACAAAATTTAAAGTTTATTTAATATTTAAATATTTTGACTTAATAAAATTAGATCAAAATTTTAAAAATAATTTTAAATGACAGATTGTTGAATAAATAATTATATATTTAAGTTTTTAATCAACAAATTTATTTAAATTATTTTTAAATTAAATATAAAAATTTTATAATAAACTAAATTTGTAAAGTGAATAAATAGGTTCATTATCAGTAAACCGAGTATTTTATAAATTTCATAGATAGAAAATTTCGCTTAATCACTAATCATTAGACGGTTGGATATAACATTGTATATATAATTAAATTTTTATAAAATTCTTAATTAAAATTGGTAATACAATAATTATAAATATAAATATAAATTAAATTGTAATCAAATCAAGAATAAATTAAAAATAAGATTTAAATAATTAACTTATTTAGTTTTTTAATAAATTAAATTTAAGAATAATTATTTTTATAATGTTAATAATAACTATTTTTAAAATTATTATTAATGTTTAATTATTTAATTAATTATATTTGTAAATTAAATAAATTATAAATATTAATAAATAATCATAATAATAATTTAAATTTTTTACATATTATATGATAATACAATTTCTTAATATATTAAAATTATTTTTTATTAAATTTATGTCTTTAATACAATTTTACTAATAGATGTGATTATATGTTTTTTCGTCAAATTAAGCTTATTTTAGTTTGATTTCAAATTCATTGCTGAAAGTAGAAGTAGATTTTTTCATTATATCAAATGTTATTCGTGACAACGGGTTTAACTAATATTATTTTTATAAAAATTTTTAATGATTATAAACAATATTAAAATTTATTAATTTTTTACACTCAAAAAAAAAAATTAATGTCACTATCGAATAATTTTATATGTTAACGATAAAATAAAATTTTAAATTATTTCAAGTCAAAATTTTGCAAAAATGAAGAATATCAAATTTAATTGAAATTATTTAATAAATTTACTCATAAACAATAAAAACATTTAAACTTATGAAAAATTAAATTAAATTAATTTTTATTCATAAACAAAATTTTCCTGAGTTAATTTATTATCGATTTACATTCAGTTANAAAAATAATTTTATATTAAAAATTATTTCGTTCCTTGAAATCATAATATCAAATTACTAATATAGTGTCGATTCCAGCCAGATTTAATGACTGAAATTTAATAATGTATTTATACATATTTGACACTTGAAAAACATATTTCGAAAAAAAATTTTTTAAAGAACGTTGTAATCAAATGTATGGCTTCATGAATCATTTAAATTTTAAAATCTGTTTAAAGTTTGCAATTATTAATATTCTAAAATTTATTAGATTAAATTTTAATATTTATACTAATAAATCAAATTAATTATTGACATTTTAATCTCTTATTTAAATCATTTTATATTTAGTTATTAATATGTATTATTAATAAAATTTTTTTAAAATAAATTAAATAAAAAAAATATGAATATATAATAGTTGCTGTATATATATTTATTATAACTTAAGAGATAAATATGATAATTTTAAGATTCAGATAATTAATCAACACCTAATTTTCAGCAACTAAATTTTAAAAAATTATTAAAGGTAATTTAAAAAATATTTTGATATGATAAATTTAATAATTTTCATACAAATAGTTATTATAGAAAATAATTAATTTGTTAATTCTTATTATTTGAATTTATTTGATAATAATGGTAATTTATTTTTTTTTGTTTATTAATTAGTAAGTTTAATATTTTGTATACTTGAATTTATTTTGTTTGATTAATATAATTTTGGAAAACTTCGTTTATGAATTGCCATGCTTTTTTTTTGTGTTTATTAATGTTCATATTGAGAATAAAATTGATGAAAATACATTATTTTTTAATTTATTAAAATTTAATAATATAATTTATGACTATTAATAAAAATTGTTTATTCTATTAAAACCATACTTTTTGTATTACCAATTTTTAATTATGAAATTTGTTCAATTGCTTGAAATTTATATTTATAAAATTAAATTCTATTTATCAATTGTATGATTTTTATGTTCTGTTATAATGATATAAATTAAAATTAACTATATATAAATTATTTTAAAATTTTAATTAATTATCTTAATAAATATAATTTTTTATATATTTTAATTTAAAAAGTTTTTTTGTAAATTTGATTTAATATTCTTTTATTTTTGCATAAATTATTTGTAAATTTAATTAAACTATAACATTTGATATTAATAAAACGTAAATTATAATTAATTAAAATAAAACCATATTAATATGTTATTTTTAAATTAATTTTTAACCAAGATTAGTAGTCTTTTATATATAAATTTATAATTAGTATTTTTTTTACAAGTTTATAAATTTACTATTTTAAAAAATATTACTATTTTATTAAATAATAATATTTAATAAAAAGTACATTGATTTTGTTTATATTATTACTATAATAATTTTTATTATTTTACATTAATTTTATTTGTGCTGTTACTCTTCAACATTAAAATTTTGAAATATTTCATTTTTTGCTTTTGTAGGTATATGCAATATTCTATTTAAGAAATATTAATTGATTACTTAAAGTTAAACAACATTTATCTTTGTATTAAATCAAATATTTATAATTTTTATTATTAATATTGTGATTTTTTTTTTTATATATTAATATTTTAAATTTGTATAAATAATTTCACTACATTTTTATTTAAGTTTTGTTATAATTATATACATTTTTGTCATTTTATTTTAATTGTCAATTAATATATTTTTATATAACTCATATATTAATTGGGTTTTAAAAATTTATTGATGTAGTTAAGCGTTTATCGTATGTAAAAATCTAAATTACTTAAATAGTATTCAAACCTTTATGTTCATCTAATTATTATTTATCTAACCACAGTAAATTCGTGAGTCCATAGAATTTATCGTTAAAATATTTGTTATAATTTTTTAAAATAATTTTAAATGATTTAGTCTAATAAATTTTAATAATTTTTTAATATATTAGTATATATTAAATATTTAATTTAAATTTTTTTAAATATATGTCTAAAAAAAATTTGAATTCTTAAAAATATATTTAATATTTTTTATTAATTAAATGTAATTAAAAATTAAAAAGAAATTTGAGCATATATAAAGTTTTTAATATGTCTTTCTAAATAATAACTATATTAAAATTTTATTATAGAAAAATATTATATTTTTAAAATTTTTATATTCAAATTTATTTTACAATTTGTCAATATTTGTAAAAAAATTATAATTATTGTTATTTAGATATATTTTAAAAACTTTTATATTTATTAAATTTTATTTTATTATTTAAATTTTACAAAATAACTTAAATTTTGACAAAAATGAAAATTTTAAAATGCTTTGATTAAAATTAATTTTAAAAAATTTTTTTAATTACTTAAAAATCATAACTTGTTTTTTAATAAATATATGGAATAGTATTTTAATAAACTTATTATATTCTTAATAAAAGCTATAAAATATTATTTAATCTAAATAAAAAAATAAATTATTTTTATAATTTATATTTATGTTAAATTGCATCAGAAACTAATCTGTGTTTCCACAAAATTTTTTGCAAATTATTTAATATAAAAAATTAAAAATCTTCAACAAATTTAAATTTACGGACAAAATATCAAAAATTATGAATTATGTTTGTTAAATTTGTAAAAATTGCAAATCATTAAAATTATAATTTACTAAATGTTTCAAAAAATGCTATTGAATAAAATTAATTAAATTAAAAAAATTATAAAAATAAAAGTTTTTAATTATAATAGTTATCATATTAATTTTAAACTCTAAAAAACAATTTTTTTTAATACAAAAATCGTATGGGAACATTAAATCGTGATGCCGGCATGGATTCCGAATTTTGTATTCAATATCAAAGACAAGCTCTTAACAAGAAGTCGAATTGGAAAATGCTATATTTAATTGTAATATTACTCATTCATATATAATATTTAAAAAACGCTTAAAATTATTCAGTCAAAATGCTAGTGCTAATTAAAAAAATAATAAAAAAATTTACACAATTCAACATTTTCATCATAATTTTATTGCAGTGTATAAAAATCAAAATGAAAGCAAAGAAATTCAAATTTTTTAGCAAAATAAAAACGTATAAACAACAAACATACAAAATATGTTTATTTGTAGCCGCTTAATGAGTTTTAGAATCAAAATAAATCTAAATGCATGAAATATTTAACTTTGGTTTGATAACTAAAAACTTCCAAGGCAACAAGTCCGTATAAAAAAATGTACTTATTTTGAAGAAAGAATCTTAGAAGAAAGTGGACGCTTCACCATGGTTAGAGGGATTCGCCAGAAAACTGAAGGGGCTTTCGCCGCGGGAAAAAGTACGGCTGATGCTTATGAACAAAAACTTAAATATTATGAATAAAGAATTAAAATTTATGGCTAATAAAAAATTGTAATACACAAATAATACAAATTCAAATTAATTTCTAGTATCGTTTTAGTAATATAAACTAAACCAAACATAGGTAAATTCAAAACATAATTTTTTAAATAAATTAGCATTTATAATATAATTATTCAACACCAATTATTATCAGGCATTATATCTTGATAATTGATTACCGATTATAAAATTTCTCATTTAGAGCTTTCGAATAGCCCGTGTTTGTTTAATAACAAAATTTTAAATTTATTTAAATAACAAAATCTGTATAATATCTCGTCTTTTAGACACCGATTACTATATGGCACAATATTTCTGTAATGGGTGCTAATATTATTTTCTTTTTGTTTATGTTTAAGAGAATACAATTTTATTTCTCATAAAACAGATTTTGTAGACTGTTACTAATGTACATCATTGAGTACTTAAATTTTTTTTATGCATTATAATGTATATATTTAGTTATTGTTATACATTTACAATAAATGTTATAAAATTTTTGTATATATTTTAAATCTAATTTAATTCATGTATAGCAATGGCTTGTTTTATCTTTTTAAATTAAACGCTGTAGTTTACCATTTATTATTTTCACTATCTATTTCATTTGATTAAAAATTTTTATGATCTTAAGAGTTAGAGATAGATTAGTTGGGCTTCTTTCTGCTGAGCATTTGCCTAATAACTTCTGTCCGTAAATAACATTATATAAATTTAATATTCTTTGATCACAATATTATTTTACTTTTTTTTGTACAACGCATTTCTTTGCCGACAGAATTCAATAATACTGTTCATTTCGTCATATTATTTGACTTGTTACAGTTTTCAAATTTAATTTTAAACGTTTAAAAAAAGTATTAAATTCATAATTTATTTTTATTATGTTTTTTTGACATATTTAGAGCAAAGTTAATTATTTGTGTTAGATATTTGCATGAATTTTCTCAATTTATCACACAATGCTTGGTATTCCGTCTATACACTCAGTGCTTTCGTGGACAGCTAAAATTGCTCAAGTGATGATGGTTTTATTTACATTAACAAAATCCAAAATCGGCCCGCGTCCTATTGAAACCAGAGCATAATGACCAATTGCTTTATATGCGTCATAAGTTTGGTATTTTATTTCTTATTTTTAGGATTTATCCGCTGCCCGGACGGACCAAATAATACCATTCCTTTCCAAGGATAATATGATAAAGATTGTTCAAATATTAGTAATAAATTAAATTAGATAATCTTAAAGGTTGTAAATACTTTTAGAATGCAAAATGAATTGTGCGCTTTAAATTGTATAAATTTTGCTTCTATAAACTGAGTTTTTTAAATTTTTTTAAATCGACTTATAACGTGATGCCATCTTTTCTTAATTTTACGTAATTTGAAAGAGTAATGGTGACAAAATTTTGCGTATTTTAAAGTAAAACTTTTTTAATATATATATATAGAGATNTTATAAACAGTGTAATCTATGTTTGGTATTTTTAATTTAATGGCATAGCAACTTTATGTTAGCATTTTACAAATTATAATTAATAAATAATTGACTGCAGAATCCCTCAAACTTTTTCAATTTGTTTATAATATTATTTAATATTAATATCAATAACTATCATCTATGTAAAGAATACAACATTTCAAATTCATGTTCCTATCTGTATGTTTAAAATAAAAAGCCAAAAAAAAATGTTTATTTCTATTTTACCTTAATCTTTAATAAAAGGAGTTACATTACCAAAATATTTAATAAATTGTCGGTTTTTAAAATTAATATGATTGTTTATTCACAAGATGATCGCAGTGGAGGTTGATCCTGCGACTTTGGATTGTGTTTAAGTCGTAATTCCTTATTATTCGTTAACTCGAAGATTTNTTGCATTTATTCATAAATATTTACAAAAATCTATTTAAATATCAAAAAAATTCCAATAGAGTTGAAAACAAACAACCATCGGTAAATTTGTGCTCTTAAATTTCATTTAACTTAGACCTTTCACTGCATAAAGTCGTTTCCAATTCAAATAACAAAATAATGAAAAAAGCTATTAAAATTTTCAGATCAATCTAAAAATCAAGTTTAAAAGTGGAAAAAAGTAACGTGGTAACGTTAGTTGGAAGTGTCTTTAAAAAAAAGCTTTAAAAAAAGTTTTTAGTATAAGTTTTTGGCAATAGTAAAAATAGTATCAAAATTAGAACTTTAAACTATTTAGTGGATAAGTCTTCTAGTTGTTTTTGCAATTAGTTTTAATAAAATTTAATAATTAAATACAAATCTTAAAATGAAAAAGAATTTTAATGAAAGCTAGATTTGTTTGTTTTTGCAGAATGTAGGGTACATTTAAATAAAATTTTATATCAATCTAAAATCATCAGAAAGTACGTTTAAAAGTGGATAAAAAACGGCTAACTTTTTCTAGTAGGATGTCTAAGTCTTAGTCTAGTTGTTTTTGCAGAATGTAGGGTACATTTAAATAAAATTTTAGATCAATCTAAAATCATCAGAAAGTACGTTTAAAAGTGGATAAAAAACGGCTAACTTTTTCTAGTAGGATGTCTAAGTCTTAGTCTAGTTGTTTTTGCAAAATGTAGGGTACATTTAAATAAAATTTTATATCAATCTAAAATCATCAGAAAGTACGTTTAAAAGTGGATAAAAAACGGCTAACTTTTTCTAGTTGGATGTCTAAGTCTTAGTCTAGTTGTTTTTGCAGAATGTAGGGTACATTTAAATAAAATTTTATATCAATCTAAAATCATCAGAAAGTACGTTTAAAAGTGGATAAAAAACGGCTAACTTTTTCTAGTAGGATGTCTAAGTCTTAGTCTAGTTGTTTTTGCAAAATGTAGGGTACATTTAAATAAAATTTTATATCAATCTAAAATCATCAGAAAGTACGTTTAAAAGTGGATAAAAAACGGCTAACTTTTTCTAGTAGGATGTCTAAGTCTTAGTCTAGTTGTTTTTGCAAAATGTAGGGTACATTTAAATAAAATTTTATATCAATCTAAAATCATCAGAAAGTACGTTTAAAAGTGGATAAAAAACGGCTAACTTTTTCTAGTAGGATGTCTAAGTCTTAGTCTAGTTGTTTTTGCAGAATGTAGGGTACATTTAAATAAAATTTTATATCAATCTAAAATCATCAGAAAGTACGTTTAAAAGTGGATAAAAAACGGCTAACTTTTTCTAGTAGGATGTCTAAGTCTTAGTCTAGTTGTTTTTGCAGAATGTAGGGTACATTTAAATAAAATTTTATATCAATCTAAAATCATCAGAAAGTACGTTTAAAAGTGGATAAAAAACGGCTAACTTTTTCTAGTAGGATGTCTAAGTCTTAGTCTAGTTGTTTTTGCAGAATGTAGGGTACATTTAAATAAAATTTTATATCAATCTAAAATCATCAGAAAGTACGTTTAAAAGTGGATAAAAAACGGCTAACTTTTTCTAGTAGGATGTCTAAGTCTTAGTCTAGTTGTTTTTGCAGAATGTAGGGTACATTTAAATAAAATTTTATATCAATCTAAAATCATCAGAAAGTACGTTTAAAAGTGGATAAAAAACGGCTAACTTTTTCTAGTAGGATGTCTAAGTCTTAGTCTAGTTGTTTTTGCAGAATGTAGGGTACATTTAAATAAAATTTTATATCAATCTAAAATCATCAGAAAGTACGTTTAAAAGTGGATAAAAAACGGCTAACTTTTTCTAGTAGGATGTCTAAGTCTTAGTCTAGTTGTTTTTGCAGAATGTAGGGTACATTTAAATAAAATTTTATATCAATCTAAAATCATCAGAAAGTACGTTTAAAAGTGGATAAAAAACGGCTAACTTTTTCTAGTAGGATGTCTAAGTCTTAGTCTAGTTGTTTTTGCAGAATGTAGGGTACATTTAAATAAAATTTTATATCAATCTAAAATCATCAGAAAGTACGTTTAAAAGTGGATAAAAAACGGCTAACTTTTTCTAGTAGGATGTCTAAGTCTTAGTCTAGTTGTTTTTGCAGAATGTAGGGTACATTTAAATAAAATTTTATATCAATCTAAAATCATCAGAAAGTACGTTTAAAAGTGGATAAAAAACGGCTAACTTTTTCTAGTAGGATGTCTAAGTCTTAGTCTAGTTGTTTTTGCAGAATGTAGGGTACATTTAAATAAAATTTTATATCAATCTAAAATCATCAGAAAGTACGTTTAAAAGTGGATAAAAAACGGCTAACTTTTTCTAGTAGGATGTCTAAGTCTTAGTCTAGTTGTTTTTGCAGAATGTAGGGTACATTTAAATAAAATTTTATATCAATCTAAAATCATCAGAAAGTACGTTTAAAAGTGGATAAAAAACGGCTAACTTTTTCTAGTAGGATGTCTAAGTCTTAGTCTAGTTGTTTTTGCAGAATGTAGGGTACATTTAAATAAAATTTTATATCAATCTAAAATCATCAGAAAGTACGTTTAAAAGTGGATAAAAAACGGCTAACTTTTTCTAGTAGGATGTCTAAGTCTTAGTCTAGTTGTTTTTGCAGAATGTAGGGTACATTTAAATAAAATTTTATATCAATCTAAAATCATCAGAAAGTACGTTTAAAAGTGGATAAAAAACGGCTAACTTTTTCTAGTAGGATGTCTAAGTCTTAGTCTAGTTGTTTTTGCAGAATGTAGGGTACATTTAAATAAAATTTTATATCAATCTAAAATCATCAGAAAGTACGTTTAAAAGTGGATAAAAAACGGCTAACTTTTTCTAGTAGGATGTCTAAGTCTTAGTCTAGTTGTTTTTGCAGAATGTAGGGTACATTTAAATAAAATTTTATATCAATCTAAAATCATCAGAAAGTACGTTTAAAAGTGGATAAAAAACGGCTAACTTTTTCTAGTAGGATGTCTAAGTCTTAGTCTAGTTGTTTTTGCAGAATGTAGGGTACATTTAAATAAAATTTTATATCAATCTAAAATCATCAGAAAGTACGTTTAAAAGTGGATAAAAAACGGCTAACTTTTTCTAGTAGGATGTCTAAGTCTTAGTCTAGTTGTTTTTGCAAAATGTAGGGTACATTTAAATAAAATTTTATATCAATCTAAAATCATCAGAAAGTACGTTTAAAAGTGGATAAAAAACGGCTAACTTTTTCTAGTAGGATGTCTAAGTCTTAGTCTAGTTGTTTTTGCAGAATGTAGGGTACATTTAAATAAAATTTTATATCAATCTAAAATCATCAGAAAGTACGTTTAAAAGTGGATAAAAAACGGCTAACTTTTTCTAGTAGGATGTCTAAGTCTTAGTCTAGTTGTTTTTGCAGAATGTAGGGTACATTTAAATAAAATTTTATATCAATCTAAAATCATCAGAAAGTACGTTTAAAAGTGGATAAAAAACGGCTAACTTTTTCTAGTAGGATGTCTAAGTCTTAGTCTAGTTGTTTTTGCAGAATGTAGGGTACATTTAAATAAAATTTTATATCAATCTAAAATCATCAGAAAGTACGTTTAAAAGTGGATAAAAAACGGCTAACTTTTTCTAGTAGGATGTCTAAGTCTTAGTCTAGTTGTTTTTGCAGAATGTAGGGTACATTTAAATAAAATTTTATATCAATCTAAAATCATCAGAAAGTACGTTTAAAAGTGGATAAAAAACGGCTAACTTTTTCTAGTAGGATGTCTAAGTCTTAGTCTAGTTGTTTTTGCAGAATGTAGGGTACATTTAAATAAAATTTTATATCAATCTAAAATCATCAGAAAGTACGTTTAAAAGTGGATAAAAAACGGCTAACTTTTTCTAGTAGGATGTCTAAGTCTTAGTCTAGTTGTTTTTGCAGAATGTAGGGTACATTTAAATAAAATTTTATATCAATCTAAAATCATCAGAAAGTACGTTTAAAAGTGGATAAAAAACGGCTAACTTTTTCTAGTAGGATGTCTAAGTCTTAGTCTAGTTGTTTTTGCAGAATGTAGGGTACATTTAAATAAAATTTTATATCAATCTAAAATCATCAGAAAGTACGTTTAAAAGTGGATAAAAAACGGCTAACTTTTTCTAGTAGGATGTCTAAGTCTTAGTCTAGTTGTTTTTGCAGAATGTAGGGTACATTTAAATAAAATTTTATATCAATCTAAAATCATCAGAAAGTACGTTTAAAAGTGGATAAAAAACGGCTAACTTTTTCTAGTAGGATGTCTAAGTCTTAGTCTAGTTGTTTTTGCAGAATGTAGGGTACATTTAAATAAAATTTTATATCAATCTAAAATCATCAGAAAGTACGTTTAAAAGTGGATAAAAAACGGCTAACTTTTTCTAGTAGGATGTCTAAGTCTTAGTCTAGTTGTTTTTGCAAAATGTAGGGTACATTTAAATAAAATTTTATATCAATCTAAAATCATCAGAAAGTACGTTTAAAAGTGGATAAAAAACGGCTAACTTTTTCTAGTAGGATGTCTAAGTCTTAGTCTAGTTGTTTTTGCAGAATGTAGGGTACATTTAAATAAAATTTTATATCAATCTAAAATCATCAGAAAGTACGTTTAAAAGTGGATAAAAAACGGCTAACTTTTTCTAGTAGGATGTCTAAGTCTTAGTCTAGTTGTTTTTGCAGAATGTAGGGTACATTTAAATAAAATTTTATATCAATCTAAAATCATCAGAAAGTACGTTTAAAAGTGGATAAAAAACGGCTAACTTTTTCTAGTAGGATGTCTAAGTCTTAGTCTAGTTGTTTTTGCAGAATGTAGGGTACATTTAAATAAAATTTTATATCAATCTAAAATCATCAGAAAGTACGTTTAAAAGTGGATAAAAAACGGCTAACTTTTTCTAGTAGGATGTCTAAGTCTTAGTCTAGTTGTTTTTGCAGAATGTAGGGTACATTTAAATAAAATTTTATATCAATCTAAAATCATCAGAAAGTACGTTTAAAAGTGGATAAAAAACGGCTAACTTTTTCTAGTAGGATGTCTAAGTCTTAGTCTAGTTGTTTTTGCAGAATGTAGGGTACATTTAAATAAAATTTTATATCAATCTAAAATCATCAGAAAGTACGTTTAAAAGTGGATAAAAAACGGCTAACTTTTTCTAGTAGGATGTCTAAGTCTTAGTCTAGTTGTTTTTGCAGAATGTAGGGTACATTTAAATAAAATTTTATATCAATCTAAAATCATCAGAAAGTACGTTTAAAAGTGGATAAAAAACGGCTAACTTTTTCTAGTAGGATGTCTAAGTCTTAGTCTAGTTGTTTTTGCAGAATGTAGGGTACATTTAAATAAAATTTTATATCAATCTAAAATCATCAGAAAGTACGTTTAAAAGTGGATAAAAAACGGCTAACTTTTTCTAGTAGGATGTCTAAGTCTTAGTCTAGTTGTTTTTGCAGAATGTAGGGTACATTTAAATAAAATTTTATATCAATCTAAAATCATCAGAAAGTACGTTTAAAAGTGGATAAAAAACGGCTAACTTTTTCTAGTAGGATGTCTAAGTCTTAGTCTAGTTGTTTTTGCAGAATGTAGGGTACATTTAAATAAAATTTTATATCAATCTAAAATCATCAGAAAGTACGTTTAAAAGTGGATAAAAAACGGCTAACTTTTTCTAGTAGGATGTCTAAGTCTTAGTCTAGTTGTTTTTGCAAAATGTAGGGTACATTTAAATAAAATTTTATATCAATCTAAAATCATCAGAAAGTACGTTTAAAAGTGGATAAAAAACGGCTAACTTTTTCTAGTAGGATGTCTAAGTCTTAGTCTAGTTGTTTTTGCAGAATGTAGGGTACATTTAAATAAAATTTTAGATCAATCTAAAATCATCAGAAAGTACGTTTAAAAGTGGATAAAAAACGGCTAACTTTTTCTAGTAGGATGTCTAAGTCTTAGTCTAGTTGTTTTTGCAGAATGTAGGGTACATTTAAATAAAATTTTATATCAATCTAAAATCATCAGAAAGTACGTTTAAAAGTGGATAAAAAACGGCTAACTTTTTCTAGTAGGATGTCTAAGTCTTAGTCTAGTTGTTTTTGCAGAATGTAGGGTACATTTAAATAAAATTTTATATCAATCTAAAATCATCAGAAAGTACGTTTAAAAGTGGATAAAAAACGGCTAACTTTTTCTAGTAGGATGTCTAAGTCTTAGTCTAGTTGTTTTTGCAAAATGTAGGGTACATTTAAATAAAATTTTATATCAATCTAAAATCATCAGAAAGTACGTTTAAAAGTGGATAAAAAACGGCTAACTTTTTCTAGTTAGGATGTCTAAGTCTTAGTCTAGTTGTTTTTGCAGAATGTAGGGTACATTTAAATAAAATTTTATATCAATCTAAAATCATCAGAAAGTACGTTTAAAAGTGGATAAAAAACGGCTAACTTTTTCTAGTAGGATGTCTAAGTCTTAGTCTAGTTGTTTTTGCAGAATGTAGGGTACATTTAAATAAAATTTTATATCAATCTAAAATCATCAGAAAGTACGTTTAAAAGTGGATAAAAAACGGCTAACTTTTTCTAGTAGGATGTCTAAGTCTTAGTCTAGTTGTTTTTGCAGAATGTAGGGTACATTTAAATAAAATTTTATATCAATCTAAAATCATCAGAAAGTACGTTTAAAAGTGGATAAAAAACGGCTAACTTTTTCTAGTAGGATGTCTAAGTCTTAGTCTAGTTGTTTTTGCAGAATGTAGGGTACATTTAAATAAAATTTTATATCAATCTAAAATCATCAGAAAGTACGTTTAAAAGTGGATAAAAAACGGCTAACTTTTTCTAGTAGGATGTCTAAGTCTTAGTCTAGTTGTTTTTGCAGAATGTAGGGTACATTTAAATAAAATTTTATATCAATCTAAAATCATCAGAAAGTACGTTTAAAAGTGGATAAAAAACGGCTAACTTTTTCTAGTAGGATGTCTAAGTCTTAGTCTAGTTGTTTTTGCAGAATGTAGGGTACATTTAAATAAAATTTTATATCAATCTAAAATCATCAGAAAGTACGTTTAAAAGTGGATAAAAAACGGCTAACTTTTTCTAGTAGGATGTCTAAGTCTTAGTCTAGTTGTTTTTGCAGAATGTAGGGTACATTTAAATAAAATTTTATATCAATCTAAAATCATCAGAAAGTACGTTTAAAAGTGGATAAAAAACGGCTAACTTTTTCTAGTAGGATGTCTAAGTCTTAGTCTAGTTGTTTTTGCAGAATGTAGGGTACATTTAAATAAAATTTTATATCAATCTAAAATCATCAGAAAGTACGTTTAAAAGTGGATAAAAAACGGCTAACTTTTTCTAGTAGGATGTCTAAGTCTTAGTCTAGTTGTTTTTGCAGAATGTAGGGTACATTTAAATAAAATTTTATATCAATCTAAAATCATCAGAAAGTACGTTTAAAAGTGGATAAAAAACGGCTAACTTTTTCTAGTAGGATGTCTAAGTCTTAGTCTAGTTGTTTTTGCAGAATGTAGGGTACATTTAAATAAAATTTTATATCAATCTAAAATCATCAGAAAGTACGTTTAAAAGTGGATAAAAAACGGCTAACTTTTTCTAGTAGGATGTCTAAGTCTTAGTCTAGTTGTTTTTGCAGAATGTAGGGTACATTTAAATAAAATTTTATATCAATCTAAAATCATCAGAAAGTACGTTTAAAAGTGGATAAAAAACGGCTAACTTTTTCTAGTAGGATGTCTAAGTCTTAGTCTAGTTGTTTTTGCAGAATGTAGGGTACATTTAAATAAAATTTTATATCAATCTAAAATCATCAGAAAGTACGTTTAAAAGTGGATAAAAAACGGCTAACTTTTTCTAGTAGGATGTCTAAGTCTTAGTCTAGTTGTTTTTGCAAAATGTAGGGTACATTTAAATAAAATTTTATATCAATCTAAAATCATCAGAAAGTACGTTTAAAAGTGGATAAAAAACGGCTAACTTTTTCTAGTAGGATGTCTAAGTCTTAGTCTAGTTGTTTTTGCAGAATGTAGGGTACATTTAAATAAAATTTTATATCAATCTAAAATCATCAGAAAGTACGTTTAAAAGTGGATAAAAAACGGCTAACTTTTTCTAGTAGGATGTCTAAGTCTTAGTCTAGTTGTTTTTGCAGAATGTAGGGTACATTTAAATAAAATTTTATATCAATCTAAAATCATCAGAAAGTACGTTTAAAAGTGGATAAAAAACGGCTAACTTTTTCTAGTAGGATGTCTAAGTCTTAGTCTAGTTGTTTTTGCAGAATGTAGGGTACATTTAAATAAAATTTTATATCAATCTAAAATCATCAGAAAGTACGTTTAAAAGTGGATAAAAAACGGCTAACTTTTTCTAGTAGGATGTCTAAGTCTTAGTCTAGTTGTTTTTGCAGAATGTAGGGTACATTTAAATAAAATTTTATATCAATCTAAAATCATCAGAAAGTACGTTTAAAAGTGGATAAAAAACGGCTAACTTTTTCTAGTAGGATGTCTAAGTCTTAGTCTAGTTGTTTTTGCAGAATGTAGGGTACATTTAAATAAAATTTTATATCAATCTAAAATCATCAGAAAGTACGTTTAAAAGTGGATAAAAAACGGCTAACTTTTTCTAGTAGGATGTCTAAGTCTTAGTCTAGTTGTTTTTGCAGAATGTAGGGTACATTTAAATAAAATTTTATATCAATCTAAAATCATCAGAAAGTACGTTTAAAAGTGGATAAAAAACGGCTAACTTTTTCTAGTAGGATGTCTAAGTCTTAGTCTAGTTGTTTTTGCAGAATGTAGGGTACATTTAAATAAAATTTTATATCAATCTAAAATCATCAGAAAGTACGTTTAAAAGTGGATAAAAAACGGCTAACTTTTTCTAGTAGGATGTCTAAGTCTTAGTCTAGTTGTTTTTGCAGAATGTAGGGTACATTTAAATAAAATTTTATATCAATCTAAAATCATCAGAAAGTACGTTTAAAAGTGGATAAAAAACGGCTAACTTTTTCTAGTAGGATGTCTAAGTCTTAGTCTAGTTGTTTTTGCAGAATGTAGGGTACATTTAAATAAAATTTTATATCAATCTAAAATCATCAGAAAGTACGTTTAAAAGTGGATAAAAAACGGCTAACTTTTTCTAGTAGGATGTCTAAGTCTTAGTCTAGTTGTTTTTGCAGAATGTAGGGTACATTTAAATAAAATTTTATATCAATCTAAAATCATCAGAAAGTACGTTTAAAAGTGGATAAAAAACGGCTAACTTTTTCTAGTAGGATGTCTAAGTCTTAGTCTAGTTGTTTTTGCAGAATGTAGGGTACATTTAAATAAAATTTTATATCAATCTAAAATCATCAGAAAGTACGTTTAAAAGTGGATAAAAAACGGCTAACTTTTTCTAGTAGGATGTCTAAGTCTTAGTCTAGTTGTTTTTGCAGAATGTAGGGTACATTTAAATAAAATTTTATATCAATCTAAAATCATCAGAAAGTACGTTTAAAAGTGGATAAAAAACGGCTAACTTTTTCTAGTAGGATGTCTAAGTCTTAGTCTAGTTGTTTTTGCAAAATGTAGGGTACATTTAAATAAAATTTTATATCAATCTAAAATCATCAGAAAGTACGTTTAAAAGTGGATAAAAAACGGCTAACTTTTTCTAGTTAGGATGTCTAAGTCTTAGTCTAGTTGTTTTTGCAGAATGTAGGGTACATTTAAATAAAATTTTATATCAATCTAAAATCATCAGAAAGTACGTTTAAAAGTGGATAAAAAACGGCTAACTTTTTCTAGTAGGATGTCTAAGTCTTAGTCTAGTTGTTTTTGCAGAATGTAGGGTACATTTAAATAAAATTTTATATCAATCTAAAATCATCAGAAAGTACGTTTAAAAGTGGATAAAAAACGGCTAACTTTTTCTAGTAGGATGTCTAAGTCTTAGTCTAGTTGTTTTTGCAGAATGTAGGGTACATTTAAATAAAATTTTATATCAATCTAAAATCATCAGAAAGTACGTTTAAAAGTGGATAAAAAACGGCTAACTTTTTCTAGTAGGATGTCTAAGTCTTAGTCTAGTTGTTTTTGCAGAATGTAGGGTACATTTAAATAAAATTTTATATCAATCTAAAATCATCAGAAAGTACGTTTAAAAGTGGATAAAAAACGGCTAACTTTTTCTAGTAGGATGTCTAAGTCTTAGTCTAGTTGTTTTTGCAGAATGTAGGGTACATTTAAATAAAATTTTATATCAATCTAAAATCATCAGAAAGTACGTTTAAAAGTGGATAAAAAACGGCTAACTTTTTCTAGTAGGATGTCTAAGTCTTAGTCTAGTTGTTTTTGCAGAATGTAGGGTACATTTAAATAAAATTTTATATCAATCTAAAATCATCAGAAAGTACGTTTAAAAGTGGATAAAAAACGGCTAACTTTTTCTAGTAGGATGTCTAAGTCTTAGTCTAGTTGTTTTTGCAAATGTAGGGTACATTTAAATAAAATTTTAGATCAATCTAAAATCATCAGAAAGTACGTTTAAAGTTTAAATTTATTTTTAGAAGTTAATTAAATTTTAAAATTAAATAGGAATTTTTAAAAGGATTAAAAGCTAATTTTTTTAAAGTAGGACGTTTAATAATTTTATATGATTTAAAATAATAATATTTAAAATTATAAAATCGTAAATTTTAGAGAGTCTAATTTAGTAGTTGTTTTTAGATGAGGTATTAAATAATTTTAGATATTAAAATTAGAAGTATTTAAAAGAGTAAAAACGTAAAATTTTAGAGATGTTAAAGTCTAGAAGTATTTTAAAATGGGGTAATTAAAAAAAATTTTTTAAAAATCTAGAAATTAATTTAAAAGTGGATAAAAAAGGTAAAATTTAGAGTTTCTAAAAGTCTAAAGTATTTTTAAATTGGGTAATTAAATTTTATATATCAAAATCTGAATATTTAAAATTGGATAATAGAAAATTTTTAGAGAGTCTAAATGTTTAGAGTATTTTTAAAATGTAGGGTAATTTAATAAATTTTATTTATAAAATCTAAAGTATTTAAAATGATAAAACGTAAATTTTAGAAGATGTTAAATTTAGAAGTAATTTTCAAATGGGGTACATTTATAAATTTTGTAATAAAATCTAGAATTTTAAATTGGATAATAAAGAATTATAGAAGTCTAAATCTAGTAAGTAATTTTCAAATGTGGTAATTTAATAAATTTTTATAATAAATATCAGAAATACTTTAAAATAAAAATAAATAACTTTTTAGAGGTGAAGTATTAGTCGTAGTTTTTCAAATGTTAGGATTTATAAAATTTATTAATTAAAATATTGAAAGTAGTTAAAATGATAAAAAACGTTTAATTTTCTATAGATGTCTAAGTCTTTTAGTTGTTTTTGAATTAGATTTATAAAATTTAATCATCTAAATATTTAAATATTTAAATGATAAAAAATTTAAATTTTTAAATGCTAAGTCTTAGTTGTTTATGTTTGAACATTAGTAATTTTTCAAAAAATTAATATTTAAAATGATAAAAAGTAACTTTAAAATGTATAAAATCTAATTTTTCTATAGTTGTTAAAGTGTATTTAAATGTTTTTAAAAATTTTCAAGATTAAAATCTCAAAATTTTTAAATGGGTAAATAATAAATTTTTTATAGAAATTAGCTATAGTTTTTTTGAAAATGTAGGTAATTTAAAAAAATTTTTAATTATGAATTAAAGTAGTTTAAAAGGGTAATTAAAAGGAATTTTAATAATTCAAAAGTATTTAGTTGTTTAAAGTGTTTTTAATTAGGATTTAATATCTAATCATTTAAAATAGGTACTTTAAAAGTAAAACGTTAAATTTTTAGTAGGAGTTAAGTTTAGTTAATGTTATTTTTAATGATTTAAATAAATTTAGATATCTAAAATTAGAAAATTTAATAATTTAAAAAACGCTAATTTTCTAAGTAGTTTAAATGTATTAAAAGTACATTTTAGTAAATTTAATAATCTTAAATCATTAAAAGTAGGTAAGTTAAAAAATGTAATATCTAAGATCTCAAGTTTTTAAGTGTTTTTAAAAGTAGGTATTTATAAAATTTTAGATCAATCTAAAATTTTAAAATAGTAAAAGTAAAAAACTTTAATTATTCTAAGATGTAAGTCTTTTAAGTGTTTTTAAAAGTGTA